>VZTF01002825.1:1229270-1363820 GCA_013397755.1 Cnemophilus loriae | reverse complement strand
AAAAAAGCAAACAATTCCCAGAATATTTCCAGCAGTTAGTGTGTGTTGGCCAACAGAACTGATGACAAGATAGTTTCCAGTTCAGTTGTGGCCATCCTTCTATTTTACTAATCCTGTGCCAGAAATGATGTGGTATGGTGTGTGTCCTAGCCAGGAGAATAGAGTTGGTTAAGAAAGAGGGCCTAACTGAAAGCAAATGACCAAAAATATTTCTTTGAAGAACATGTTTCTGTTACTGCTCTGTTCATGAATCTGATGTTACTTGTAGCCTGGATTTATTCTTTTTTATCCTTACATCTCCCTATACTTGCTCTTTTCCTGTAGCATGCATCATTCATTCTCTAATCTCAGATCCTGGCAGTTCCCAGCCATGGAGAATAACAACTTTTGTAGTTGTTTCTGACCATTTTTCATAAGGTTCATTAAATGCAGGGGAGAGAACCATATGTGAGTGCACATTCGTGGGACTTCGAACTGAAAAATTAAACATCCTCACTCTCAGAGAAACGTAACTACTCCTGCATTTTGGGTTTTTTTTTTTTTACAATCATGAGGAAATCTTGTCTCTCCAAAGAGCACAACTTCTGCCAAAGAGTTCTTAATTTGTTACAGCAAAAACCCAATGCATGATGTTTGGGTGATACAAAATGGACTGCCATTGTATCCTGTCACAGCAGCTTGTTGGTAACTATGGAGATCATTGTTTTTCTCAGCTGAGGAGCAAAATAAACATGAAGTGTGTGTGTGTTGTCAAAGCAAACATGCTTGGAGTGGAAAAATTAATACTCAGCACTGTAAAATTCTTCTTTAAAATAAAAAAAAAATCAGTCTGAAAGTGTTACATAGTATTATGGATGTTATGTGAGAAAAGTATTTGTTTATTCTCTGCCCACTGCAACAGTTCCTGCTACATTGCTTGCATGTATGACTTAAAAATGCACTGATTCAAACCAGTGGTAGTGTGTTCACTCTGGTGGTTATAGACTGACTGTGAAAAGCTGACCCCTCACTAATACCATGGACCAAAGGATGTGCCAACAAGTCCTGCAGGTTCAACCTTTTTTGGTCTGATTTTCTTGTAAGAAAGGAACAAAACCACTCCCAGACACTCTGAACCTTTGCAGATGTGTATACAGTTGATACAAGCTGACTGACAGTATAATCTTTATGCTGTTTTTTTTTTTTTTCTTGTAGCTCTTAAGAATAGTCTCCTGTTCTTCAGTATCAATAAAGCTGAACTTGCTTAACCAGAGTGATGGTATGGAGGGCAAAGAGTTGTTTAAGACATTAGCTTATGGATGGGAATTGAGAGAGCTTCCTGTGCAGATTTTATTCGCAGTTGGTTAATCTTAAAATAAGATTAAAGTAGAGTTAGGCAATAGCAGTAAAGAATTCCTACTATAGTTAAGTAGGTAGAGTTTAAAAAAATAATTATTAAGGCTTGTGTTTTGATTGGTGATGGATCTACCTTTTGTGCTTTAGTAGAGTAGTTGCTGGGCATTCCAAGAAATTAGCAGGTTTTGGAAAGTTCCATTTTTTGAAGCTGACTTTATTTTGCCTTAGAATTTAAAATGAATAATAATTAAAAAATAATCTATATATTTTAAAGTCAATGACATCCTTTTTTTGCTGATAATGTTTCAGTATGATATCTTTGCTCGGGACCTGGTCATCTGTCAGTGTGACCAACTTCGATGAGTTAAGTGTATATGTATATATGTGTTTTATAAACAGTATAAATAATAAAAAATAAGTAAAATATCATTAAAGCTCTTCCAAAGAGATGTCACTATTTATTTGTTTTGGGGGATGTTGGGTAGTTTTTTGGTGCTTCATTTAAGTGCCTCTGCTTATTGTTTTTTGTGTTTTGTTTTGTTTTTGGTTTTTTTCTCATTTGCAGAAGGTTATCAGGTAACATTTTCTGCTATCATTTATTTTAGTCAAAAGTAGATTTTTTAAAACTTAGCTGTTAGGAATAGCAAGAATAAACATTCAAGACATAAGTTAGTAACCTTAACTTGTGTAAACCACAGTAAATCTGGTAGAGACTGTTTGATGAAGAGCATTAAGGCCAAGAGCATGTGCTAGAGGAGCTCGCTTCCTTTAGAATAAAGTTATTTTATTTAGTTATTTATTTATTTTAGCTCTTTAGTTTCATGGTCCATTAATTTCTGTGTGCTCTGATACTCTTTTCTTGACTGTTACATCTCAGATATGTAACCCAGTTTTCCTGATGACCTCTGAAGATTCAGAGACTCTCGAGTGTTTCTAGTTAGCAGTCTTTTCCCTTGCTTGATCCTTTCCTGAGTGCTGGTATAAGTTACTTGTGTGTTCAGGGACTTTGCGTTTTCCTTAAGGAGTTCTCCTGCTGGTTGAAGTATTATGGATAGGAATCTGGTGTCTCTCTTACCAAAATAGCCAGAATGATGTTGTCTGGGAGGAACGGTGTGGTTATGCTGTTGAGGTGTTCATGGCTTGTCTCGTAAGTCTGACCGCTATAAATAATCATCTTTGTCACTATATATAATTAACATGTAGCATTAACACACGTTCTCTGATGTGTTGGTTGCTGCATTCACTTTAAGGCACACTCCAGTGTGTGTTCAAGCCTTTTCTTTCTGATAGCTATGAGTTGTGACAGAGACGTGAGAGCTTTTAGCACTGAAGTAGCACCGTGTGGCTTCCAGTTCTGTCCTCGCTTCAGTTTTCACCAATCCATGAATAAGCACTGTGTGTGGGATCTCACTTTTATGCTAGAAGGAGCATCAAAAACTGTTGAATTTGTGGAAATGTTAGTTTAAGAGGACTGTGATTTTAGACCTTGCAAGCTGTTTAAAGCTCTCAGTGGATTAAATTGAAGAGTAAAAGGCATGACTGCCTTCGGATGCTACAGGATTTCTGTTCACCAAATGCAATTGTGTTGATGTTAAGTACAGAAGGAGGTTATCCTTTGAGAAATACAAAAGCTTGTTCAGAGATAAGAATAATTTTCTGCTGCTTGACATCTTTGTAAATGAAAATAACCCTGGAAGAAGGTTTTTTGTTTCTTTTTTTCAACATTTATGAATGTAATTTATATGATGCATTTTGCCAATTGAGCAAAATAAAAAATTGCACACTGTGCAGGGTTATCACTTTCTTTAACGCAGCATTAATCCTTTTGCTGTTACTAATACATTTCTGATGTAGAAGTAGACTGTGATTTACAGTTGTTTACACTGTTCATGCAATAAAATCTAAGCTGTGGTGTACTTCCAGAAGAGGAAACATAAGTACTTCAAAGCTCTTTATTTTATACATCCTGTTTAGCATAAGAAGATCATTTCCACCAGGTGTTAGTTTCTGAGACGAGTGTCATAGCCTGGCTGTTTATTGCATTTTACAGAAACAGTGTGTTGCCATGACTTTCGGTGTTTGTGTCGGAGTACTTAAGGTAACAGGGCAGTATTGAGAATTGTAGGTAGGGGTACTGCTATTTTCCACTTGTGTTGAAGAAATCTGAGGAAGAGCTGAATTCTCTGAAGTAAAAATGCCTGCAAAACAAACTTCATTGGATGGGAGGAAGTTTGACACTTGATTTCTTTTTCCCCTAAGACTGTTGCCAATAGTACTCCTTGCTCAGACTCTCTAAACTAGTCCAGATAATGTTGGTGAAAACCTTGCCTTTTGCCAGGATGAAAGGCTCACACACTTACAGACTGGTGAAGTACTTGTATTCAAGGTTTATGCTATATTCATAGTGCAAGAGGAACTCCTTCCCCAGACAATAGGAGTCACTTGGGTTTCAGTGGAGGCTGTAAATCAGTTAACTAGAATTTAAAATCACAGTTCTTTTCTAAGAACAACTAGAGAAGCTTAGGTGACTGCTGAAGTTGCTTCATCAAAACTTTGACTGGAGTAGATTTAGGCACAGCATTTACATGTTTACAGGTGTAGGAGATCTATTAAGATCTCAGCAATCACACACCATTAACCAAAATTAATTTTAAAATTAATTTTGAAGCCCATTCTGTTTTGTAAAGAAATAATATTTTTTAGGAAGTGCTCTAATCTTTGATGTAATGTGTACAAATTATTTAGTTGAAAACACTGAATATTTCTCTTATGTTCAACAGATTTTTTTTTTTTTTGAGCTTCTGCATTTTCCTGGCAAAAATTTCTAGAAGAGTTTTCTAGTTTAGCATTTTAGATTTTGTTTTTTGTACAGCTGTGCCCATCCATATTACAAAACATTTTAATGTTCATTTCTCAGCTTAAGCAATACCAGTTTCACAGTTATATATTTGGTCAGGCTTTACCAAGGAGCATAGCTGACTCAAAATGCTCTCTGGCTTCCAAATGCTGCAGAAGGATTTTATAGGCTTAAAACAAAAATGTTATTAAACTGAAGTCTTTATTTAGAACCTTACCAACCTAGTAAGTATTTTTTCTTCTTTTTACACTTACTGAATATTGTCATCCATGCTTTTAGTGTCTTAAGCTGATGGAAGACATAGCTGTTGGTGAAGAATTCTGTGATTTAAATGATGTTTGTTAGTGGAAGTTTTTTAGCTGGATTTGAGTGTGTTCTTTTTCTTGCACTCATGTCTGCCGTAAAAGAGAATGTTAAAAGCTGGTTGACATGATGTTATAAAATGCAGAGAAAAAGCACACTATATAGAACTGAGTGCTTTCCATTGCATAGTATTTAGAAGATAAAAGGATTATGGACTGCTTGTGATTGCATGTGTTACACGGCCACGTTTTGCAGAGATTTGTAAAAGCCTGGGTTATAAACTTGTGTGCACTTTAGTTTAATATTTTAAAAGGTTTTAAAAAAAAGTACAAGAACAGCACCTGTTAAAATCAACTTCTAAATGTGATTCTGGAAATCTTTTCTGTTCTGATATGAATGCATTTGGGACTGCTTTAAGAACTCCATGATACTGATGCTTTGAAATGTTAGCGCAGTGCTGATTAAGCCTCAGATGCTTTAGTGGGCTAATTAGCTTTTAGATACTCTTTATATCTTGAGCCAGATCGTTAGGGACTGATGTACATTTGATCGCCATTCTAGAGAAGAAAGTATTGGCAGGACATGAGAGGCCAACTCTATTTCATGACTTCATATATCTGTGTTTTAACTTTCTGATGAGGGTGCAGTTACAGGTCCCCAGCTATGTAGGCTCCAGAAACACTGGTGCTTCACAGGCAGTGTTTACAGACACTGAAAATCAGTTAAGTTCATTGCGAAACATACAAGATACACTTTCCTTTGCAAACAAATGCAATCAAGCATTACACTTCAGTGATATGGGTAAACAAGGAAGACTTCTGATTTAAAAAGTATAGCTCTCTTGGTAGTTCATGGAGTAATGCCTTTCTCCTTGTCAACCAAAATGGGGACACAGGTATCACAGAATTGTAGAATATCTGGAGTTGGAATGGACCTATAAGGATCATTGAGTCTTGGCCCTGCATGGGACACCCCAAGAGTCACACCATGTGCCTGAGAGCATTGTTCAAATGCTTGTTGAGCTCCGTCAGCCTTGGTCATCTGACCACTTCCCAGGGAGCCTGTTCCAGTGTCCAACCACCCTCTGGGTGAAAAACCTTTTGCTAATATCCAATCTAAACCTCTCCTGACACAGCTTCATACCGTTGCTTTGGGTCCTGTCACTTGGTCTTTTTTCAGCATTTTAGAACAAGAACTTGCATGCATGTATAACCATCTGAAACCTGTTTTAAGAAAATGAACAGCGCTGAAAAGAACATCTAATTCTTTTCAGACTGCATTGCTGATGTTATCTTTAGTTGAAAACCAAAACAGTTCTTCCCCCTCCTCTCAGACTTGGTCAAGTTGCATAATTTTAGGAAACCTCTCCAGACAGAGTTCATAAAATTCGCAAAAGTAAGTATTGGGCTTTCCTAGTGTTTCTCATGCTGTTCTGCCATATACTTGCCTTGGGGATGGGGTGTTTTCTCGGGCTCTTAGTGCTGGTGACCCCCTCTTTGCCCAGACCAGGGACAGATACAGCAGAAACTGTCAGGAAGATGGAGGCACTGTTTTGGGCCAGAAGTTTCAGGTTTGTTTTGTTACTTAACCAAGGGCTTTAAAGAAGAAGCTTTTTGAGGGATTAGAGACATTTGAGCAAAACTATGCTTGGTTTCCCATTATGGGCACATGCATGAAAAACATGTTGAAATCTATTTGAAATGTCTTGCCTGTTTTAACAGGATGGGGACGCTGATTCCTCATTACTAAGTTCCTCCCTTGATTTAACTCACACTTCAGATTAGCACCTTAACCTCTAGTTTGTCCTTACTGGATTGGAGGGTTTTCTGTTTGCAGTTCAAAAAATAGGCTACTAAATAAAGACTATAAAAGTCTAGTTTGGGTTGTGGTGTGCGAAAGAATAAAATCCACCACTGTGTATGTGAATTTAAGGAATGTGAATGGAATCAGAATATTAACAGTTTGTAAATCAGCATGTCTTCAGGTGGAAAATGCCCCTATGGAGTTTGCCAAAGCAAAGAGCTGGTGACAATTCCTGAGGAACTTGTGATTCAAACAGCGGTGAGATAGCGGACAACTGCTGGAAACAGCAGCAGTCTGAGACGTTGTAGTGTGTTTTTTTATTACTTCAAACAGCAGGCTGTGTATATTTTCTTGTCCTTGGAACAATATTTATGACTTATCCAAGCAGACTGTGCCCAGTAGTGGACTACAGAAGCTGAACTTTGTGTTGCAATTAATTTGGAGATGTGCAGTCGGAATTCTTTCTGCTTCTGCCATGTGACATTCACCTCCCATCTGTTGGGGAATTTCTTGTTTCTTTCTGTTCTGGAGAGGTAACTAAATTACTTGCTCCAGCACTAAAAAGTGCAGGAGATACTAAGAGATTTGAGATTTGCCTCCAATACGCAATAGCATTACTGAGAGAGGACGTAGTATTTATTGACGTCCTTTGAAATAACACGGTACGGGATCAGGACAGAGCTCTGCTTGGTTTGGTTGGCCTACATACAGAAAGTACAGTCAGAAGAGGTGAAAAAGAACGGAATGCTTTATTTGGTTTTGTTTCTTTTCTCTTGTCCCCTTGCTCTTTTGAGCTTTTAACCAGTAGACCAGCATACGTGAAATACAGTAGAATGATGAAAGGGTATGATTCAGTAATATGAAGAGGACCTCTTGTTAGCTGGTTTTAAGCTGGGTTATATGAGCTTTACAGAATCAGTGTTTTGCATATGATATGACCCCCTGTGTTACCAGGTGTTTTGTTTTACCATTTAAGACAGATGAATCGAGCAGAAAAGGTTAATGCTTTGAGTGCTGGAAGCAGGTGGTTGGTAGCTTTGACTTTATCTAATTAGCTGCATGTTGGCTGTTGTCCTAGCAGGCCTGACTTTTCCTAGGGAGAGAGCATAGGAAAACATGCAGAAACTTGGTGTAGCAGGACTAATGCAAAAACCAACATGATCTAAACTTGTCCTTACTGACAAGTATGATTTTATTTGTTTTGGTTCAAAAGATTATCTATTAATACTTTATGGGTGTTTGTCCTAAAACAGAGAATGCTTGCTTGTTCAGGTGAGCTTGAGTGTCAAAAGCATTTTCTCTCATACTTCTGAAAGCATTTGTCCTGTGGTGGTTAGATGCTAACCCACAAAGAGCAAAAATAGTGTTGGTGACTTTTCTGTTTTGTCTGTATTCAACAAAGCTCTTGTTTTTTACACTGAGTTCCATTGTGATTCCTGTGCCTGTTTAACATGCACCTGCAAAGATTGATGGTATGCTGAGATTTTATCGTGGCATATTTAGTCAAGGCAGGCTGGGATAGTACCAGTGCAGTACAGCAGTTCACGTTTGGCATTGTACACCTCAGCTGCTGACTTGACCCTTGGTGTGCCACTCTTGGGAGGGACATGAGCATAGACAACTGTTCCTTTTGAATTTAACCTTTTATCCAGAATTTTTTCTTTACTTGTCAAATTTTCTTTTTAGCTTTCAATTAAAAAAAGAGGCAGAAACACAGGCCAACACCAAGACACAGTTGACCACAGAATTGTTTCATTCCAAGTATGTGTTTGAATTTGAAACTTTCTTAAGAGATAATGTCTGGTAACTGCTTGTAACCGGATAAATAGTCAACTTTTTTCATGTATTGGTTTTACAGCTCACAGCACAATGGAAACTGACCATTATTAGTGCCTCCAGCTACCATCATAACACAAATACTCACTGAGAAATTTTATATGTGTTTACTCCAAGCAGGAAAAAAACTATTGTTTTCCATGGGTCTATTATATTTTATTAGCATAATCTCAAGGGAAACTCAGTAGTGAAGAGGCAGAGGCTCTTTTTTTACGAAAGTACAGTGTTAAATAAAATTGTCTAAAATATAGCAAAACTCATTGTAGAAGCAATCTGTGATTACCTCAATCCAACTGGGTAGCATGGATTTTTTTCCTAAATACTTCATATGCCTCCAGTTTTTATTTTGTCTCTCCCTATGTTTTTTTAATGTAGCCCATTTCCATAATAGATGTCTAGTTCATATGCTTTTACCTTATACCAGTCATCAAATAGGAACATTTACTTTGTGGAGCTGTCAAATTGATACCTGTAACTCCAAAAAATGAAGACGAGTGAAAAATGTTATTTACAGACAGAAAAAATGTAATGATGGATGTATCCTAAATACAGTGAAGAATTTTCTTTCACATCCCTTCAGAAAAGAATACCATGTTTAATTAGAATCCTGAATCCAGGTTGTAAAACTTCTTACACAAGGAAAGCTGCAGGAAATGGAATTTTTACTTCAGATTGCTCTTAGCTTTAGATACTGCCTTTTTAATATATAATACCTGAACTTGAAATTATTCTTTCAAATATTTCTTCTTTTCATATTGTATTTCTTGTTATTAGTAGGAGCTCTCTTGTTTAGCCAGTACTGGACATGTTTGCTAGCTTAGTTATATGAACTGTGCTGGACTGAGCCAGCAAAGACATTTAAGCTGTTCAAAGGGAAAGACCGAAAATGGAAGAATTTTTGAAATGGATGAACTTTTACATGAGAAGTGGAGGCTATGGTTATTTTGTTTTTATACATACAAAATTTATGTGGCTTCTTTTAGTCCTATAGCTTGCAATTGCATTTATAACCTGTGAATTTGACTGTTTATGTATACATGGATGTAACATGTATGCTCAAACATTCTAGAAAACGAGTCAAACGTGTTTTTGCACAGGCTTGGTTTTGACCTTCCCTCTTATGGCTCAGCAGAGTTGCTTCTAATTTAGCCCTAACCAAATACAAATTCAACGTACGGTAAACCTGGAGCTTCAGAATGTGATAACTTTGTAGAATTCACTATCACGGAGTCACAGAATGGTTTAGGTTAGAAGGCACCTTTAAAGGTCACCTCATCCAACCCCCTGCAATGAACAGGAATGTCTTAAACTAGATCAGGTTGCTCAGAGTCCTGTCCAGCCTGGCCTAGAATGTTTCCAGGGATGGATCATCCACCACCTCTCTAGAAAACCTCTTTAGTTTAAAACTGTTACCCTTTGTCCTATCCCAACAGGCCCTATTAAAGAATCTGTCCCCATCTTTCCTATAAGCCCTCGTTATGTACTGAAAGTCCTCCCAGGAGCCTTCCCTCCAGGCTGAACTACTCCAACTCTCTCAGCCTTTCCTCATAGGAGAGGTGCTCCAGACCTCTGATCATCTTTGTTGCCTCCTCTGAACCCGCGTTAGGAGGTCCTATCCTTCCTGTGCTGGGGACCCCAGAGCTGGATGCAGCACTGCAAGTGGGGTCTCACCAGAGCAGAGGGGCAGAATCCTCTCCCTGGCCCTGCTGGCCACACTGCTTTGGATGCAGCCCAGGATACAACTGGCTTTGTGGGCGAGAAGAACACATTAATGGCTGAAGTCCAGTATTTCATCCAGCAGCACCTCCAAGTCCCTCTTGGCTTCCTCTCGTGAGGAAAGGGATTATTTGCTTCATATTTGAAATACATTGGTTTTCAGTGTTAATGGCATAATGCAGTGTTAAAATATCTCTTAAGCAACATGTTTTTTAAGTCAACAGTTCACAGTTTTTACATCAAGCAGTGCATGCTCTTGGTTTTGTGGTTTCCATTTGTATTTCACAAAAGACACCAGTTAAGCATGCTTGTTGCAAAATTTTTAAGTTAAGCTATTGTGAAATGCTACTTAGCATATTACAATTATTGTAGGAAGGACATTTAATGAGAATAAGCCAGGTATTGCACACTCTGTTGCTGTGATTCTTTACTGGTGCTGTGGTTGAGATGCAGTGAGCTGATCTTGAATTTCTTGTGACTATTGTTCAGAAACCACACGCTAAGATGACATTGTCATGTTCTAGGAAAATGGTCAGGGAGTATGTTTGGATTGAGGAGAATGGGCTGTAACTGACTTCCTCTAACGTCCTAAATGATATTACTTACATAACGAGGTTTCCAGCTGGGAATCACTATTTGATGCAATATTTCCATGTGAAGAGAGCACACTGAGTTGCCCCATTTCTCTTCTCTTTCCCCTGCTCCCTGCTGGCGCTGTTGTGGTGACGCAGCTGCTACCAGCTTCACCCCTTGCCAAAGATGTGGCTTTGCTTTGTGGCCTCATGGGCAGATGGCAGGTAGCAGGATGGAGAGAGGGAGCAGCTTTATTTTGTCTTCTCAAAATATGCTTCAAGTAGCTTTAGTTGTGGCTGATGCTACATTTTCCTTTCCTACCTTTGGCTTCCCTGATAGGCACATGCAGCCTTGGTGCTCTTTTGTTAACCTTTGCCTACTGTCCTGAAGATTCGAGGTTTAAAATAGAGCTAGAAAATCATTACATCGCTGTTTGAGGGGATTTTTTTACTTCTCCAGTGCTGATTTGTAATGCTTTACTTCTTGGTTTCTCATTTTGATATGTTTGTAATAGGAAGAGGCAAACCTTTTCAGTAAGGATATTTTTTCTTACTTTGACTTGAATGATATTGAGAAGCTTGGAGTATGTTTTAACAAGGTTACCTTTTTCTCAGCATTGAGATCTGAAGTTGCACAATAAGAGGTTTTGTTACTGACCCCCAGTACTTTTGGATTGTGTTGTTGTTTTTCCTTTGGTTGGCTTTATTTTTTTATAAGGATGCTTATCTATAGCAGTGATGTGGACACACTGAATCATTAGCCCAACCATCATTTATTCAACTGCACAGGGATTCAGTTTGCATTTCTGAGGAAAAATATATGTTGCCATGTGAATGCATACAAAAGGTGAGCTTGACTAGTAGCTATTACAAGCTGATTTGTTAGAGTCGTAGCATGTGTCTCTTGGTGTTTTCTTTTAAGAGATGGGAAAGACTCTGTCTGAATAACCTGAAATCCAAGTTGAATCTATTTGCAGAACCTCTTAATAGATAAGTGATTTCGCTTTATCTTTGACTAATACACTGGATCTCACACAGGAATTAATGGCACAGTGTTGTAATAATAGTGCAGCAAAACCTGATGAAAGATCTCCTGGGGAAAGTGATTATATTCTGGAAAAACTCATACTGTTTCATAGCTGCATACTCACAAGTAGGGCTGTTTTCCAGGATATCCCTGCAGGTGAGGGGTGGAAAAAGGTGTATTATTATCTGGGGCTGGTGAACTCGAGTTACACCAGCAATGACAATGATTTTGCTTGTGTTTGTATATCTCAGTTAACTGTCCAAGAATGCCAAAACAAGAGACAGGTATGGAAATAAAGCAGCCATCTTCAGTTAGATCAGTTTTCCATGCCCACAGATGGACAGCTCTGCTTCTAGATCTCTTCTTACTTAGCTGTTCTACAAGGCCATTGCTCTCTGTCATCCTGTGTAAGCTGTTCTTAAGATTGAAAGGAGAGCTGAGAACATAGGTAGCTCAAAGGTAGCTGTGCCTTATTAAATACCTTAACATTGTTTCTGGTACTTTGTCTCCTAGGATTCCCAAGGCTTTACAAGATGAACCCAGGTATTAGGAAGGCTTAGGTTAAATCTGGATTGTAGGGAGTTTGTATCATAGATGGAGAAGAAGAAAATGCTCAAAAATAGCATAGGACCATTGCTTTCTCTAGTGTGTTTAAACAAACTTTAAAAATTAAATTCCTGAAACTGTTTAAATATTTCTTTAAAATTAACTTAAGCCAAAAATGTTTGTTTATAGTTTTTGATATCTGATATAATTCTGTTGAATTATTTTGTTCAGCGATGTTAGCATCCATGCAGGTTGAGAAGTTAAATAAGTACAACTGGAATATACAAGTATGGATCAGTAATTCCTAAAGTCTCTTGTCTGTTTTCCTTATCAGAGTTGGTTGTGTTCTGAGCAGTCCTTCATAGCCAAGCAATGGCTAACACAAATAGTCCCTCCTCACTGTTGTAGGTTATCCAACTTCCTTGTTGCTATTGTGTATGCAAAAAAATAATAGTTCCTCATGTAATTTAAGTAGACTTTATCTGTTGCTTTACTCTCTCTGCACATAAGCATGGGCTGGTTGTGCTGATCTGTGCATTCATGATGTCCATAGTTGTCTGCAGAGAAATACAGCATTTGGCAGTTGTGGGGTGGAGAGCCCAAAAAACCTCCCAATCCAAACAAACCAGAACCAAGAAACCCAACCAACAAACAAACCACCCCCTTCTTAAAATGAATCATGAACGGCCTGGGTTGGAAGGGACCTTCAAGATCACCTAGTTCCAATCCCCAAGTTCTTCTGCACTTGTAATATCGCAGTTAGAATAAACACTGCCACATCAAGCACTGCAGGTCTGTATATTACTTAAAAATGTTTTTATATGTAATATAAAAAAAATATGCCTCTGTGTGTGTGTCTATATCTCTGTTAAGGTTCCTGGTTACATGCTAGCTTTATATCACCTAAGGATATCGTTATGTGTCTCCGTGAGAGCAAAATTTTACTTTTTTAATCAAAAGTGGTATCATTGGGAAGGATTAAGGCATTACATTCTTAAGCAGAGTGGTTGTGGCTGGCTTCCACCTCC
Source organism: Cnemophilus loriae (assembly GCA_013397755.1). NCBI lineage: Eukaryota > Metazoa > Chordata > Aves > Passeriformes > Corvidae > Cnemophilus > Cnemophilus loriae. The sequence continues at coordinate 1,350,797 of VZTF01002825.1, read as the reverse complement.
TTATGGATGTAGAGCAAGCTTTATTCTGTGGAAGTTGTGGGACTGTAACTCCGACTCTAAGGAGTTACTACTGAAGAGACCAAGGACTTTCCCACTGCGCCTTCCAGACCTACCTGGTAGCCTTACAGAAGGAGATATTGGGGTGATAAGAGCCACAGCAGTAGGAAACATGGGTAGCTTTGTCAGCAGTTACAATTAGCACTTTGTTATGGCAATTTCCGGAGAATTCATGTGTGAAACATAAATTGCAGGTCAAATTCATACTCAAAATATTTTCCCATAAACATATACATGACTTTTGTTGTTAGGGGTTACTGCCTTGGGAGTCATTATGAAATTTGCATCCTTGTTTAACTCTCAGTTGAAAATATATTCAAAATACAGAGGGGAAGGAATACTGATAAGGTGTATACAAAGTCCACTAGGAAGTACTACACCTATACCCTAATGCTGAAGTTGTTACTCTGTGTTGATCTAATCTTTGATGTTAATACTTGAAAACTGCTAATGAAACTTCCTGGCACTGAGCTGTTCCATCCTGTTTGCTCACTTATGCAAAGGAATCCCAGATAGCTTACAGATGTTCCTTAGTAAAGCCTGGAAGCAAGACCTTGAAAAATCCCCGTTCAATCACTTCTAGAGAGGCCTGGTATGTTCGATACAACCTTACTTCCTGACATAAAGTGATCTCAGGGTAAATTGCTGATATATTTAACAACTCCATTTCTGGTCTCAAGGTAAAATTTCCTCAAAAGATGCAGACTTAACAAACCTTCTGCTCCTTAACTCATAAGTTCCCGTGACTGTTAGTAATTCAGAAACACTGGCAAAAGTAGCCTTAATCTGTCCTGTCAAATTAAAAGCAGAATTCTCTTTTTTTGTTTGCAGAAGGTGAAGCAGGCACCCTGGTTTGTCAGTGTTTATCTCATGCCAAGGTGATGGATTTTAGGTGATTCCAGGAATATATTATGTGAAAAATGTCAGGTCTCCATTGTCTGCTATGTTCTTTACTGACACTGAGTTATTTTATGTAAATGGCAACCACAGAACATGTGTTTTAACAGGAAATACTAAGGAGACTGTGATAGTTTCTTCTATGATACCAATTATTTAGGAAAGTTTTAGATTTTCTTGCAAATCTCATGTTGTTTGCTCTGTCTTGTTAGTAATTGCACAATTTGTTTGGTAAATTTTTTTATGTGTGGAGGGCTTAGAGAAGGAGAGACTTTTGCTTTACATGGAATATGGTAAATCTGTAAACTTCTACACATTCTTTGAGGAAAAGTTTGTTCAAACATGATGGATATCAGAATAAGAACTGGTTTTTATTTTTGATGTATTGGTAAAAGATATTTTTTTTGTGTGTATGTGTGTGTGTGACCACAAATGCTTCTAGTTGGGAGCAGGTGATTTTCCTTGTAACTCTTCCCATAAAATGCATTGAGGCAGGTTTTTACCAGATCTTTAGATAAATATCTAGTAGTTTTAAAAGATCAAGTGTGGACAAACATTTTAATTAAAGTATTCATTTTCTATTTGTATTTCATGCCTTCTGTTACATCATGGGGGAGCTATTTAAGCAAGATAAAACTCAGCATGTAAAAATACAGAAAAACAAGAGAGTAAATTTGAAATAGGAATGTGAACGGCTGCTTTGCTAGACACAGATTGACTTAGGCGGAGAGAAGAACCCAAACCAAAGTAATTGTGTTTTACTCTTGAAGTATTTTACTGTGGCACCACCCTTTTGCCTGGAGTCTGTTGAGCTGAAAACTCCCCTGCCCCTGGCTCAACAAAAACATTTCTTATGGTTTAAGACTTGTTACTGCACCTACATCAGATTTAGCAGAGGAAAAATCTGTAGTCAATTTTCTTCCATTCTTTTAAGCAGTTATTTAGGCTTCCATAAAACACAGTAAAGGGAATGAAAGTCTGTAAAGTGAAGGACTGAGGTCACTCTGTAGTTGTCATAACTAGAAATCTGTTTTATAATTTCAGACCTAAAGATTTGGTCAGTAGCTATCTCTGCAGTCTTCACTTTGTATTGGTGACAGTTCCTTTCTCGCATAGCTGCAAATGTCCAGCTATAAAGGGTATTACTAAATTTGCAGAATCAAGCTCTCAGAAATGAAGATGAGTATGAAGAACATTTTTGCAGTCTTGTTTTTGTACCTTGTGGCAGTTCTTACTCAGTGATTACTTGCTGGTGTTTGCTAAAGGTTACTTCCATTTTCAGTGCTGTGATGCAATTTCCATGGCACGTTCTCAAGTGCTATTTACCGGTATCTAATACTTTTTAAAACTTGCAAACTCTTGCAGAGGGCATGATTTTTAATGTTCTTATGTTTTTTCTGTACTTCCCATCCCTGTAATATGCAAGTGCTTTACACAAATGGTTCAATTCATTTTCACAGTATTCTTTGTGGTCAGAACTTCATGATATTCCTTGTTACTTAGTGTTTGGAGATTTAGTGAGTGGGAATAGTGTCAAATGGATCCCCAGGCTTAGTCATCTGATGTGTGACTGCCACAGGTTTCTTGCTTCTGAACCTTAAGCTGTAGCTGTGACCTTCCATGCCCAGTGCGTCTTGGTGAAAGCTGCTTCTGCAGGTCAGACAGGCTCCACCCAGGGTAGTGTGTTCTAAAATGAATATAGGTACAATTTGCAAGTATAAATTAATTCTGGAGCAGGAACATCCTTCAAAACTGGGTTGTGGGTGGCTTTCTGATTTTGTTGTTGTTGTTTTTGGGGGATGGTTTTTTTTTTGAGGATAATCAGGGATCTTCACTAGGACACCATATTTTCTCCTTCTGGAGACCACTAAATCATGTTTGCCATAACTGTTCGAAAGATCATAGAAAGTACAGCTGCCCTCATTACATAAGCAGTGGAAATCGATTTTATCCAGCATGGGATGAGATGGGAGTCCTGGGGAAATGGATGAGCCTGTGTAAATAATTGTGTTACAAGTGCACCAGGAGGAAATATTAATGTGTGGGGGCAACTTCACTTCTGGCATTTTTCCACTTTGAGTCTTTGACTTGGCAACCTAAATAGTGTGTTGTGCCCACAGTTTTGTGTGCATTGCTTTCTAAGTTAGAAAACAAACCAGCAGCAATTTGTTACATAATGCTGCGCTCCATGCATCACTGGAATGTGTTTTCCAGGCTGCCGAGCTGGTCGCTGTTTCCCCCGACACCGCTCCCTGGTTCACCTCTACCCTGCATTTGTGCTGTGCAGTTCAATTATTGCTTGAACAGTTTTGAGTCACTGAAAGCAGAGGCAGCAGAGGCTCGCTGCTTGCTGATTGGGTGGTTGGGATGCAGCCTGCTGAATCTTGGAGTTGTGTTTGGAGGGAAAGCTGTCCTACCTGGCTGTACTCAGTGCAGTCAGTCTCTATTGGGTCTTCAGTCTTATTCTTGAAAGAACTGTAATTTCACAGTTCTGAGATTTCGTGCCAGAGTTTCCAGAACTAATTAGACCCTCTAGAAATTATAGGCTACTGGAGGGGGGAAGGGGTTTGAGCTGAAAAATAGGATATTGGTCAACTGGTAGAATACTGTTTGTAAGCAATCTGAAAAATACAGCAGCTGAGTAGTACTTGATTAGAGTTTTGTAATCCTAAAATTGTTTTTAAATGACCACTAATAGAATAATTATATTTTTACAAGGAAGAAGGCCAAGAAGTGCAGAGATGTCAGAGTCTCTCTGGCCTCTCCTGCTCCACATCCACACCCCAGTGACCTGTGAACCCAGAGGTTTGACAGGTGGTGGAGGGAGATAGTGGAGGTTATATACGTTCTTGCAGACGGAGGTGTAGTTAGCAGATACACTTTGTTTACCAAATGTTAATGGTTTCTTGAGGAAATAACTCCGTGCCTTCTGGGGCAGTTTCACAACTGAATGGAATAGTTAAAGCTCGACAAATGGCATTTTTAAATGGTGTTTCATTGTAACTAATGAATAGGCTGGCCAACTGACATTGCTCAGGAACAGCTATAGCCACAGTGGCTTGAAGTGTTTCTGTAATGCTAGATTTTCTGGTCCTTGAATATTATAAAATGGTTAAAGAAAGTGCAATGGATTCTGGGTGTTCCTCGAACTTTTAAAACAGTCACATTATTTTTAAGGATGAAATTGAGAAACACCCCCTAGTCATTCATCACTGTCACTTTGCGAATGGAGATGATGGTAATGGATTAGCTTTAATCAGAAAAATTGACTACTACTTGATACACTTACCTTGGTAGTTGTAAGGACAACATTTAATATGTTTTGGGCTTTTTCTGCTTCAGTTGCAGGTCAGTGTGGAAGGCTCACTGAGCTTAAACAATGACAGAAAAATCTGTCTCACCTTTCACAAGTTAAAGTTTAAACAGCGGGGGTTAACTATCTACAGACCAGGAGAAACAAAGGCGGTTTCTTAGCTTTGCACCTGTCAAATGCTGGAAATAATTGCTGTTCTAAAGCAAAAAACCCTAAACACAAGCTGTACAGCAGCTGCCAAGCCCAGAGTGCGGGTATATGCAGGTACCTGGGCTAAGCGGGTTGAGGAAGCAGAGCTGTTGGTGTGCAGAGCTGAGATGTGTTTTGTTGTGTGGAAACCATGGGATACAGGTGTGGTGTTGGCACAGGAGAGAATAGCCCAAGTAGTCACGAAGGGAGTTTGCACTGAGGTGGGAGGTAAGGAAAGCCTGGCTGTAACCTGAGTTGAATATGGCTCAAAGCGTTTTTCCAACCGTCGTGTAACATGCAGGAAGCCTCTCCCTTCCTCATGGACCTTCCCTCAGTTGTCTTCAGCTCAGAGATGTAGCCACTCTCCACACTCATAAGCCACATTAGGAAAGGCTTTCACCACTCCCATGTAACAGGAATGAGAGAATTACAACCTAACACTTCTTTGTAGGCACGAATTGGTACCCTTGTTTTGCTGAAATTAATGAGCCATGTGGCTCTTCTATTACTAGAAATCCATTATTGAGCACTTCAAAATCTGGAGGGGATAAAAAAGGTGCGGATACTGGAATTTGAATGTTGCTCATGGTTTAATTCAACCCTAATTGGTGAGGTTTTTAAAGATAGAAAGGGGTTTTTTTGTGATTTCCAGATGTTTCTGTGTCAGTTGGAGTAACCCATTAGTACTGAGAGAAAATCTAAAACTTAAAGTGGTGGGACTGGTAATAATTTACAGGTGATGGGATGCAAGCTGAATTACCTCCAGGATTCCTTAGTTAAGGCATGTGTTTGCATCAGCTTTAGCTTTATCCTAATTCATTTTGATAATAAGCTTCTTGTGTAACTCATTTTCTTGGTCAGTACAAGTAATTGGAGGATGCTTGTACTTTTCACTGTTTAAGGAAACAAAAAAGGGAAATTGTCTGATAAATCTGTAGTACTTGCTTATGCTAAACAAGGCAGTAGTAACCTGCATCCTGGTTTAGCATGGAAATAAGCTGTTAGTCCCCCTTTGTCCACAGGGCTTGTTTTCTTTTTTTCCTTCCTATGTGAAATTACAGTACTTTAGTAAGCAATGAAACATGATTTATTTATGTAGTCTGAGAACACCTGGATCCCTAAAGCAGGGTGGCCCAATAAATATTGGCTCTCTATGTTGAGTTTCTTCCTGTATCTTGGAAAGCCTGACTTCTAGGATGGACAAAAAAAGAGACTGGGTTTCAACTTTTGTGACAGGAGCTGAGAAAAAGGGCAGCTGTGCTCTCTAAAGGGTTTTTAGGTGTAACTGACCCAGCTATAGGTTATTTGGGAACAAGACAGATGTTCAGGACTGTGAAATTACCAGTATTCTGGTGCCTGGCTGTAGTGTTGTTTGGTAGACTTCTTGGAGCATCTTCCATGGAGTAGTTGATCTTTGAAGCTAGCATGAGTTTTAGGAATGAGAGCACTGAGAGAACTGTGTGAGATCTCGAGAAAGAAGACTGTACTTAGGTACTTAATTGCATTTTGTATAATCAGCATCTAACAAATACTAATGAAATTAATCTGCTATGTGAGGAAGGAAAGTATAATCAGTTTTAAGAGAATGAAGGCATTAGAAGAACTGACAAGGTTCTCATTGGAAGTTGGTGGCAGAGGTAGAAAATCTAACTGGTTTAGTAGAGTCCCACTGCAATTCATTATCCAATAGCATTAAGGTTTTTCTGCTCTTGTGTATGCCAGAGCTTACAGCCAAATCCAGTCGTGTTTTTAAGACTCTGAATTGTATTGTTTATTCTTATTTTAAAAGAAAAACAAAAACACGTGAGAAATTTGTTTGTCTTTGCTAACCTCTATAGAAGGATCTTGAATCTGCTCCATGCTAACAAAAAGCCAGTGTCTTTTTACAGCAGGTAAAAGGCTTGCTTGCCTAGTGTTTGTTTTTGTGCTAATCTTGTGTGTCTTGTTAAACTGGGAGTTGAAGAGATACAAGAAGCTCTATGTACACTTACAGAAGAGCACAGAAGCTTGTGCTCTTGCTGTTCTGTGCAGCCACGTGGCTCTGTGGCTGCTGGCACTTACATCCTCTGTTTCTTCTTGCCTGTTTTAAGTCAGATTACTGTCTTATCTTCACCTGTAGGATGAAGATGCTGTGTTTCAATATTTTCATGCAATTCAAGGATGCTACAGGGCTGCTCTGCATTGTTGCTGTTGCTCAATGTCTCAGTGCAATGAAGTGAGGTGTGAAGCGCCATCACTCCTAATCTCATCATTCTTGGTTGACTTTTTACTATTGTTATGTTAAAGAACTCAAAGGTGGACCTAAATTGTACCCCTTTTCCAAATACTTAGTATTTCAGTGCCAAGTAGTTTATCTGGGTCTAGGACCATGCTTTCAGTTAGATACGGGTGAGGCTTTTTTCTCTCCTCATTTCTTGTTTTAGGACTGCGTGGCCTGTGTGCACCACTCCTGTGTTACAACAGTCACAGGCAGCCCTGCCTGTACACTGGCAGTTTCACTGCACCAACTCACAATTTTTGGTTATACAGTTTAAAAATACCAGTTGATTATTAATTTTGAATTTATGATATTGAGCACTTCATGTTTGGCTGTTTCCTACTTGTTTTTTATACGAAGAATTTACCATGATAGTCAGCTAGTCCTAATCTTTCATACCTGTAACAGTGTAGGACCTTCCAACTCTCTGTGCTTGGACAAAGATATACTATGTAGTGTAAAGTGTATTCTGTTTGCTCATTTTTTACTTAATAGTGACAGCCTGGGCACTCTAAGTGATTCTTTGAAGGTACATGGTCAGAATGCATGTATCAGTGGGGCTTCTTGGATGTTCCTCCTACTCAGTGCTTTATTCATTGATATGGATGATGGGATGAAGATCATTCTTACCAGGTCGGTGGATGACACCAAAGAGAGGAGAGTGTTTGATGGCACAACAGCCTGTGATTAGGTGGGACCTCAGCAAGCAGGTGGAATGGGCAAACAGAACCTCCTGAGGTTCACTGAAGACACATGTGCCTTGATTAGAACAGCCTCCAGATGACAGTGTGGGCTGGGAGCATGTGGGCTTCATGTGTGGGTTGTGTTTGTGGTTGATTTGTTTTTGGGTTTTGTTTTTTTTTTTTCTGGAGGGGAGGGGTGGTTTGTGTGTGTGGGGTTTTTGTTTTGGTTTTTTAAAGAAAATTAAACTTGTGGACACTAGGCCGAGTCATCTCTGTGTCCTTGCAGCATTAAAGGCCAAGGTCTTGGCTGCATCAGCAAGAATGTAGCCAGAAAACTGGCGAAAAGGATTACTCTTGTTTACCATTTGGGAGAATGGAGCTGGAAAACTGCCCAGCACCGGACTTCTGAAGGTGAAATGGATATCAATGACCTGGAGATAAGATCTTATTGCTGTTTTCAACTGCCTGATTCGTAGCTACAAAGAAAGTAGAACCTGAATTTTCTCAGAGGAGCCCAGCGATAGGACCAGAACCAGTGCTCTTAGCAGCAAGACTTTGATGTAGTAATGGGAACAACAGGAGTAATGATTTTATTGTAATTCTGACTGGTTGCAAAGGAAAAAATGCTCATGGCAAGAGGGAATAAAATAGAAGGAAAAGGTTGCCTGGAGAGGCTTGTATCCTTCTTTGTGAGTCTCCATCCCGAGATCATAGAATGGGACCATCTCTATCAGGCGGGTGGTCCTGTTTGACTGAGCGTGCAGCTTCGGGAGGGACGCTCATGGAGTGTTGAGGGAGGAAGGGAATACCTGCCTGAAACAGCCACATCAGCTGCATCAACCGTGGCAGTTAGCAGGGTGACACATATCACAGCCACATCACCCTCACATCAGATATGCTCAAAGCTCTACTGGACAGTTTTGGGTTTCATTACTGAACTCTGGAATTAGCCCAGTTTTAAGCAGGTGTTGGAACTAGATGGGAAGTTAGCAGAGACTCTGGAGATCTCATCTAACCATAGTTTTTCTATAGTCCTATACAGCTCTCTTGTTGATGAAGGCACATGTAACAAAACCTTGTTGCCTTTTTTGAGGCCAGGAGTCTGCACCAGTTTAGCTCTGGAGTGTGTGTATGTAAATGTTATTTCAAGTTTTTTTTTTTTTTTTGGAAAGCGCTTAGTTGACTGTGAATAGGGGTGGGGGTGTTTTCTTTTGGCATCTTTAGAAAACAGCACTAGTGTCAAAGAGCAGAGCCAGAAAGAGCTGCAAAACAATATTCTAACAAATAGAAATTCTCTCAGTGACAAACTAGTTGTTTTCTCACACAGCTAGTCTGGAGCACTTCTGTTCCCTTGTTTCAGAAATCCAGATATTTGTAAATACAGTCTTTATCCTTTTCCCAAGAAAAGAGGGTAGCAAGACAGAAGCATATACACTTGCAAATGGCCTCATTATTGAGTAAGGCCAGAGTACCATGCTTGTAATGCTGGCTAGGAGGCACAATGGAAAAATGTAGAAGAGTAAACAAGATAATTGTTAACTGTTTACAGGCATTGTCTTCCTAAAAGTACAGTTTCTAAAATGAAAATGCTTAATCCTTTAAGCAGGAATTTCAGAGAATAATTTTTCAATTTACTGATTTAGGATTTTTGCACCTTGAATGTGTAACTTCTTGCCATCTTGATTTTGAGAAGTGGTAGGGGTAGGTCCAGAGGAGGCAGCTGGGCTAGATAAATAGTTGGACATTGCAGGTCCCTTACAACTGAACTATTCTAAAATGTTCAGTACATCTTTTTATAAGCTTGTTTCTGCCTCTATGGCTAGAGAATTTGTTTCCTGAAATGTTAGCAGAAATGAATCCTCTTAGTCCATGAAGTTGATGCATTTCATGATAGCCGTTTGCTTCTGTTTTCTGAGTCAAGGATTGTTCAATCCTGTCTTTCTTCTTTGTCTCAAGGGGAGCTCCTGTGTGCCTGGAATATAGTCAACCATTGGTGTTGAATCATTTATTATGGATTGATGCCTGACTAGGGACTTACTCAAGAACAGCTTAAATTTTTGTCTGTTCCTTTGCCATTTTTTGGTGCTTAAAAATATGGCTCAGGACAAAGTTGGAGTGTATTTGTGTATCCATCCTGCAAGGACAGGTGGCTGATCTGATCAGACATGCACTTAATGATTTAAAAATCCTGTGAGCCTTGACCTAAGGCTCAAAAAACTGAAAGCTGGGCTCCCACTTCCCTTTCCTTGTAAGCACCATCAGCCTGCAGCTGTGCCCCAGACCCACTTTGAAGCGAGCAGGTATTTAATTAGCTACATATACGCCTCTCTGAGAGATGCAGTGATAGGAGTCACTTGACAAGAGTAGAGAGCATGTAAGACAGGCTCTTGCTTTTTTTCTGTCTGGACTAATACTGTTAAAGGTACGACCATATTTCTCACTTTTTCCCCCTCTGTATCTTTCTACGTGACAATGCTTTGGTATAGTGTCTCTGGACCTTTGTACCACTCATTAAAATATATCTGCAGTATACAGTTAAAAATGACTCTTCGGTATCAAAGAAAGATACTTGCATGCACCTCAAACTACAATCTAGACAAGCAGTTTTAAGCCTTGTATCTTGTAAGCAAGTGTCCTCATGTTTTTTGTCAAATGAGTGCCTGTCTGGCCTTACAGCTGCAGGTGATAAAAGGCAACGTTGGGCTGAAGCTGCACAGGTGTGCAAACACAATGTTTGCTTACTCTGTTTGCTGCAATCTGAATCCTTCACTACTCAAAGTATTTGTTTTCCTTGGAAAACTACATTATAGTGTAGCATGTATAACACCACATTAAATACCGTATAATAGGTAGGCTGACTGGTCACTGGGAGCAAAAGGGCTGATTTTTTTTTGGCCACAGAGACTAGCTAGCTAATGAACTGCAAAACCACCCCCCCTCAACATAGGACTGAAAAAAGCTGCATGGAATAAACACTAGTGCATATGCTGTTTCCACTGGAATTTTGTCTTGCTTTCAATACTTTGACTAGTGGCCCTGGAGAAGAATGACCCTTGCTATGGCTTAAGAAGTGCAAGAATTGCATTGTTGGCCCATTGCAGATAAAGTTTGATAAATGCTGTATACTATCCCTGGCCACTGTGTAAATACATTGCAGCTGAGTGTTACTGTTGGCTTCACAGAGGTGGTACCTTTCTGGTTTTCATCAAGTTTGTGAAAGCAGTGAAGCTGGGATGAGCTAGTTATTACTGGAAGGTGTGAGCATATGATTGTTTCCTCCCTCCTACCACCTCAGCATTACAAGGGTGGGCCCTTAAAGTTCATGAAGGCGATGTGCCCTCAAAGCATCTTCCTTTCGTTGGTGTTAGATCCTCCTTGCCTTACCCAAACTGGGGGTTGTGGAGGTTAGACTAGGACTTCTGCAGGGTGCGTAGTTAGGGCTGCAGAAATACGGTCATTTAGTTCCCACATTCCTCTTGCAACCTTAGTTTTATAGACTATCTTACACAATTTCTCCTGTTTGCCAAAAGGTTTGTATATAACCTAGAGGTACCCGTGCAACGTGGAGATACTTATTTCTTGACAAGAAGAAACAACAGGGCATTCTCTGGGTTTGGATTTTTTCTTGAAGAAAGAGAAGTGATATTTGAATTGAATAAATAAGGTCTTATTTGGACTTGGCTTGTGTATCTGATCAGAGTAGTGTGGTAGTGTCTTAATGTAACAAACATTTTATAATGTTCCATTTTATTATACTGCAGGGTTAAAAATGCTATGGCCTGGGCCTGGCTACCAAAACTGGGGTCAAAATTTCTTATTTTAGTAACAATTGAAACATCTATAAATGTTTTATCTGTAACGAGTGAGGAATCGAAGAGTATAATCTGGTTTAGTAGAGTGATTCATTATTCCAACAGTATTCATGTATTATACACTTCTATTTATTAAATTTCAAGTAGATTATGCAACTGTTTTTAGTTCTCCTTCTGAGCTGATGCCTCCTTGACTGAGATGGGTAGCTACTGCAGTAAGCAGAATGGAAGTTAATAGTATTGCAGGAAGAAAGGCGTAGACTGGAGACATCAAAACTAATACGAAACACGGGTAGCAATGTTCTTTTTCTCATGACATGTAGTTTTATGTAATTTTAGTGCTTCTGCATGTAACACAAGTTTCATTTGGTCTCAGCTTACTAAATTTATTTTAGGAAAAAAAGCACCAACAAACTCTTAATTTATTTTTAGGGGTGTAAAAAGTTTTTAGGCTTCTGTGTCTAGCTTTCTGTCCTTTAGCCCTTTCTCCTAGGTTGTAAACTTTTTAGTTCATAGCCTTTTCACTTCTGCAAGTGGTGATGTCCTTTTATTTAAAAATAAATAAATAAATAAATGAAATCAAGAAAACAAAATCCCAGAGCAGACAGTACTGAGGGTTGAGATTATTTTTAGGCATATCTTACTTCTGTCGCATCAGTTTAGCAATGTTATATCACTAAAAATATTACAAGCATACTATTAACCTTTGCCAAATAAATGCAAATGCTATTTCAGATTTCGAGATAATGCCAGCATGTGACTGGCAGATGTTTTTCCCATGTCCTTGTCTGAGAAATCCTGGAGGGAGAAGGTGGCATGTGAAGTGTAGTAGTGCCTAGAGAGGTGGCTTCTGTGCTGTCCCCATCCCCCTTGAATGACTTGAGAGGGAGTATTACAGTATGCATCTCAGGTACAAACCTATTGGAATTAAATTACCAGTGAGAAATGAATTGAATTAATGGAGTATTCAGTGCTGCCTTTTATGGTTTGTTCTCTCTTTCTGTTTATTCAGACTGGCATAATTGTAATGACGGAATGTTTTTCTTCACTTCAGGTGAACTAAGTAACCTTCCTTTATGGTGCACAGCAAAGTGTGGAAGGCATTAAATTCCTTTCCAATTTAAGGTTGAAAGTAGCTGCTTGCAATTGCTTTGGATGCAGGCAGATAAGACAATGAGCAAATGTGAATAATTGAGAAGTAATACATTTTAACATGAGAGTCACAGGCTGCACTTCGTAGCTTTTCTCTAGGACCAGTGTTGCCCCAGCTTCTTGTCTGAGATGGCAAGCACTGGGTTTCCTCCCAGCACCCAGTGTGGGCTCCCGCTGCGATGTCACCTGAGCAGGAGGCAGGGAGGAGGCAGGGAGGCTCCTGCAGCCCTGGCAGTGTTCTGGGGAGGCCCTGCTGCAGGTGAGCAGCTGCTTGAGCTCCCCAGGTGAGTTGCTGCTGTTACATAAAGAAGTAACTGAAAGATGGGCTGACGAGCAATAGTCCCATGTCCGTTTGTCATAAAATATTTGAGCCATCTGTTGCTAGAAAAACTACCCCAGCTTACCACCTGGTGTTTCATTGAGCCTGGGGATTTAGCCCAGATAAGCACTGGTTTACTTAATAAATATTGAAAGGGAAAAAAAGTGGAGAATGGAGGGGGGAAAGATGCCATAGTTGTTCTCTGTTTTATTGAGTGCTGAATGAGACCATTTGGATCATTGTCTCCTGCCGTGGTTCGTGTGTCACTAAAACCCATTTTCTTTCAATTTTGAAAATTGAGGATGAAGAATAACATTAAACAGATACAACACTACACAAGGATTGGTATAAAGTTCTGAGCAGCATGTGATTTAATTTGGAGTTGCGGATGGCCACCTGCTGTACTTCTGTTCTTGTGGCAATCTGGCAAGTGGCTGCACTGTTTCGATGCTTTTATTTGTCGGGTATGTTAGGATTCATCCAGGAGAGCTGCAGACTGACTGGGCTAGCACAGGCTGGGAGAGTGCTTGGCTACTGGCCCCTTGAATACAATCAGAACCCCAAACTGCTAAGGTTTCTTTCAGTAATCACAAAATGCATCACTGTGTTTCTGCCACATACAAGTGAATTATAACTTCATCACAGGTTAACTTATTTCCTTTTGCTAATCATTAAAATAAAAAGGACTGCACTACTCTCAGGTAACATAATTCCCAGTGCTGTCCCAACACCTGCTGCTTATGCCCTCATGGCACCAGGGAGGTTCCAGTTCACCAGGAAGGTGCTGGAGTAGTTGGCATCTTTTGGGAGTGGGCTCAGCTCAAGGCAAGACACAGCTCTTAACCTGAGGTTTGTTTTTTTTTGTTTGTTTTTTGTTTTTTTGTTTTTTTTTTCTAGTTGGTTTTTTTTTTTGTGTCTTTGGTTTTGTTTTTTTTTAACTTGAGTATTTATCAATTAACAGAGAAAGCACNTTTTTTTTTAACTTGAGTATTTATGATCTGTCCTTCAGGGAAAGCATGTAACACTGTTCACCATCAAACCATTTGGATAAAAACCCCCAGCCTAGATTTGGCAGCTGTGGTCTGCTGGTGTAACCCTCAGCTTCCTCTCATTTGATTCATTCACAGGGACAATTTTGTGCTCCAAGTAATGTGGGAAACGAATGTGGGAATTATTTAAATGCTAATAGGTGTGTAATTTTTTTACCATTACATTCTGGTGACTTTTTGAGTCTGGATACTGATTTGGAAGCCAAAAGGCAAGATGCACCTGTTTCTGTAATTTGCTGAAAACTTTACCATAAAGCACCACATGTATTTAGGAGTGTTTTTAGTGTGTCCTGTTTAAATTCATATAAGATTGGAGAAAGTATTTACTGTAAAATAAGCTCTAAAGGAAAAGCTTAGACACCTGAAATCTTTTCAATTGAATTAATAACACAATTAGTTTCTACCTACTGTTTTTGTTTTGATGGCAGTATTTTGTAGCCTGTATTTAGATCCCGATAATTTCAAATAAGTTGTCTTCATGTACATGTGATTTTTGATTATGAAGGCTAATATTCTTTTCCTAGGAAGTGCAGTCAGGAACAATGAGGAAGACAGTACAATGCATACTCCTGTTGCCATTTGAAAACTTCTTTGCACTCGCCTCTTGTGATTTTTAAAGGAGCATTATTGGCAGATGTCTCTATTTTTAATATCAGCAGAAAGCTAGCATAGTGTGGTTTTTGTTGCGGTTTGTTTGGGGTTTTTTTTCTAGTTTTGGGGGTTTGGTTTGTTTTTCGTGGTTTTTGGTTTTTTTTGGGTTTTTTTTTAAAGTTCTTGCTTGCACAGACCCAAATTAGATGCTTACAAAAAAACAAATTAAACAATCATGTGTTGAGTAACTATCACAAATGCATTCTTGTGTCAGCTTGTTAACTGACAAATGCTGGCCTCTTGTATTCTTGTTTCCAACATTATTTGACACATCCTGGAAGCTGCTTAACTTGAGTCAGTTCCGTCTGCACCAAACCGGTAGGCATTTAAATAGCTTTCAGCTCTCATGTGGATATGGATTATATAAACAAACAATGTTTTAGGCTTGGATGGGATGTCAAGGCATTTCATAAATTGCCTTGTTTAGAAGTTAGAAGTTTAGAAGTATCACATTTGTTAGTGAGATCAGATCTTGTCCCTTTCCTGTGTTCCTGATTTTGTCCCTTTCCTGTGTCCCTGCTGTGAGCCCCGCTTCCTAGCTTTGGGAAGCTTCAGTGCTGGCAGTGTTACAGCTATTTCTCTGGTAGAAGTACTGTACCTTGAATCATAACAGCTTATCAGCTGCTAACTCAGTCAGTCTGTAGGGCTGTTTTTTGGAACATGAGGCGGTGTAGCCACTGGTACCTCAGCTTGTTTCAGAGGAAATTGACTTGCAAACTGGAAGCAGTCCGCTGCAGCAATATCCTGCTTGTCTTCTCAAAATAATTCAGCATATGTGGAGTGTATTGATGGTATGGCTGGGAGGCTGCTTCTACTACCTCCTGTAGCCCCTTCAAAGCCACATCACCTTGCTTTTTCTAGCCAGTCAGAGAGCATAGCCTCTGCAGCCCCTGCGCTTTGAAGGACGAGGAGTTTCACAATAGGAACTTGAGTTCTAAAGGTAGTTAAACACTGTTGTGGAAATAAATACCTGCTGAACTTCCTTTCTCATAGCCTGAACACATCAGGTTTCCTTCAAAAGAAAACTGAGAAAATGTTCAAACAAGAAAAAAATTTTTGAGGTAGTAGTTTTGTTTTGTATTTGTAAACCATGAGTATGGTTGGTTACAGTAGAAGCATAGTAGGGGTAAGATACTAATATTTTAAGATCTGGGCAGCTAACATTTCTGTTGGCAGAAAAACTGATAGTTTTCTTAAATTACTTCTTGAAAAAAACCTCTTATGTACCAACTATTATTTTGTTGGAGAAATCTATCAAATGCGCTTGAAGTGCATTGGGGTGGATATGAAAAATGGGGCTTTACCTTCACTACAAGTACTTGATAACACAAGAATTGCTGACAATTTGATAACAAAAAGGCCCATACCATGGTTCTCTAGTGCTGAACTGTAACTCTAGTTTAAAAATGTCATGCTGATTATTTTGAGGAAAAAGAAACAATTTTGAAAACTCTTCCTTTTGATTGATACTGACATATTGGAAACGCTTGTGTGCAGTTATATCCACTGTCTTCACTGGAGCAGTGTATGTATGAAGACTGGATGCTTGATGTGTGCTCGTTGTCTCTCAGGACAATTTGCCATTGAGAGCCCATTGTCAATTTATCTAAAACGCATGGAAGAGCACAGGAAATGTGGCTGGGCTCAGCTCAACTGTTTTGGTGTGTAAACATTGTGAATAATCTCCATGGAGTAGTTGCCAAATATGGACTTGGGAAGGAGAGCGTGCCCGTCTGTTTTTTGGGTGCATCCCTGAGTTATTTCTCAGGTGGCTGTGAATTCTTCATCTCAGACCCAATGGGTTGAGCCTGAGGTCTGGCCTCGGGGTTGCAAGTTTACCAGCTGGCTGGAGCCAGACAATTAACAGCTCCTCATTTGCTCTCTTGTGCATTTTTTTGGTATTTTTTCTGGAAAAGGGAATGTCCCTGCCACTGTCTTATTTCCTAAAAGGTTTCTTTGATTTAACCTTGTAAAGTTAAATCAGTCATGTGAGGTAGGTAGAATGAAGTCCGAGTTATTCAAACCCAAACTCACTCCCTCGTAAGCACAAAGGGTTTTGTTTGTCCCTCACACTGTATCAGAAATGGCATATTGAAGGAGATAGGTTTACTCATCACTTTGAACGTGTGCCAGTCGTCTTTCTGAGATGGAGGCTTTGTGCAACACTTGGGCAGTGAAAGTCTGAATGTGGTTCATTTTATGTTAGGCAGTTTTTTGGCTCTGCTGGCTCTGATGTTGTAACATGCTTAAAGGGAAAGCTTTGTCCACTGAACTGGAAAAAGTTGCAGCCAGTCTGTCTCTTGTTTCACACCAATCGAGTCTGGCTTAATTTTGACAACAGGATGATGGTCTGGATTTTGGAACATGGTTTTGGTTTTACTGCTTGAGTGACTTTGAACAAGTCAGTCTTTGCTTTTCAGGGTTGTAAAATTGCGATAAAGAAGGATATCCACCTTGTGGATATGAGGCTAGAAAAATGGTTATTGGACAAAGAAAGGATTTATGATCTTCAGATGAAAGCTGATATATAAAATGCAAAGCAGCACCATTCTGAGCCTTTTTTTTTTTTAAATAACAAGATTATTCTAGTATGCAATGGGATAGTCAGCTGTAGCATAGCATGACATGCTGAAATATCTGTCTGCTATATATGGTTATCAAGCAAGCTTCCATGTATGCATAATGATGTTAAAGTAGAGCCTTTTGGTCTCACTGAGCCAGAGGGCTACCAGGTTATTCCTAGATACTAGGACTTTTTAAGGGATGTTTCAAGAGATGGTCGTTTATTTATTTATAACAGGGAATGTATTAACTCTTACTGTGATGCAGTTAACTCTTTTGCAAACAGTGAAATTCATTAAACTTAACAGCCTGCTCTTAGGTATTTGAGAAGATAATTACAGTCTTTTGCTCGGGAACAGAGCAAATAGTCTTCAGAAGGTGGGCTTTACAGGCACTGATTTGATTGTATTTCCACTTGCCTCTGGCATGGCTTCTAGCAGATTTATCGTTTTTTATTATCATGCCAGAAAACAGCCTTTGAAATATGCAATTTTATGTAAGCTTAGCAGTTCCCCATCTGTCCCACTGTTCAAATTTGAATTTTTTAACTTCCAAAATAAAAAGTTCATAGCTTCCATTAGTATGGCTGTATTCTCTAATGCTGAACTATCAAATGGGGCAGAGAAAGTAAGGATTTTTGTATGAAAATTAGCTATGTGTATTCTCTGTGTGTGTAGGTAGAGCTGGTGAAAATTGCAGCTCCCAGAAGGGAGCCTACAACAAAGATGGAGAGAGATTACTTACAAGAGCGTGTAGTGACAGGACAAGGAGGAATGGCTTCAAACTAAAACAGAGTAGGTTTAGATTAGATATTAGGAAGAAATTCTTGACTGTGAAGGTGGTGAGGCACTGGAACACGTTGCCCAGAGAAGCTGTGGATGCCCCATCCCTGGAAGTGTTCAAGGCCAGGTTGGATGGGGCCTGAGCAACCTGGTCTAGTAGAAGGTGTCCCTGCCCATGGCAGGGGGGTTGGGATCATTAAGATCCCTTCCAACCCAATCCATTCTGTGGTTCTATGATTTACATTGCAAACAACTTTATTAATTGTAAATTGTTATGATTACTGTGCTTTTTTTTCCTCACTAATACTTCTAACACTTTGCAGGACTTCTAGCTAGAGCTTCAGACAAACTTACAGATAAGAAGAGCAGATTCTTTTTGAACTGATTTTAAGGTTTCGGCTTGGCTGTTCCTGCATTGTGTAAATGCAAATGCATCCAGAAATGACCCATGCCTGCATAGCTGGACGTGTGAGCTGACCAGTGATCTGCTGGTCACCCTTCCATTTTGCCAGCCAGAATTGCTTTTTGGTCAAGAAATGCATTCTTTCCTGTTCCACCTACATCCTCTCTTCATCTCATCTATGTTGCTTGGTGGATCTTATCATAATAACTCATTCAACTGACCACCGGGAAGGAAAGACAAAGACCATGCTTTATAGAAGTAATCTGAAAGATCTCTTTTTCTGTCATCTGCCTTCTCCTTAATGATAACCCACAAACTTTAGAAATACAGTTCTCTAGAGGCCAACTTTTCAAATCTGCAAGACCAGATTTAGGCACTTAAAATTCCTCTTTAGGCACAGGTTTTCATGGTGATGATGGTGAATAATTATGCTCTTCACCTGATTTTTTTTTTTCTTTTTCATGGATTTGTTTTCAAGCAGCACAAGTAACAAACATGATTCATTTGAAAATGGTCACTGGGTAGAATGCTCAGCAGCTGGTCCCACTGGAAATTTTGGTTTTGCATATACACTGGTGGCATGTTGACTTAATACAACAGTGATCCTAGATCCTCTTGTCTTTAATTCCTTACCTACAGCAGACTGTAATTAGAAATTTTGTCCACTTTTGAGTGGGAATGAAGAGAAGGTAGATGGTAAATGTTCGACAGAGAGATGTTACTAAATAGATAAAAATGCTGCATTTCTCTACATTAAAAACAAAGAAAAACCTGCCTGCTGATGGGGTCTTAAGGAAATAATTCTTTATGCTTTGAGATAAACAAATATATAGTAATTTAATTGTTCTGTAAAATATTCTTTGCAATTATTGCAGGACATAATATTCGTCTAGCAGCACTGCTTTTATGTAGCAAACAAAATTTCTATAAAATGTTAGTGCCTTATTAGATACATGAAAAGTCATACTTTGTTGACTTTAGTTCATGAGAATTGTCCCTTATCACACATTTTGTTCTTTTTCTTACTTTGATATGTAACTTGGTAGGACATTGTCTTTTGTTTGAAGTTACTTGCAGTACTAAGCCAGTGACAAGTAACTGCTGACAGATACAGACCAGATAACCACTCAGTGAAAACACAAACATCCTGAATGAAAATGTTTTAAATCTAGCTGAGTCTGAAATAACATGGACAGGGTCTTAAAAGTCTTGTCGATGATAATTGCAATTCTGCATACCACAATCTTAAGAAAATGTTTCATCTTTTGTAGTGGTTGAACTGTGAAATGTAGAGCACTGTTATTCTGAGTCGCATGTGTGCATTCTGAGAACTCTGTCCAGTTTGGGGGCTTAGTTAAGTGCAGTTATTACACAGCAGTCTAAATGAATGCATGAGATACAGCCTGATTTTGCATGGAGGATGACTGCCCTGCTCTCCAGGAAATAATGTTACACTACTTGTCGCATTTTTCACTTATTTTACACATTCCTAAATGTCACATTGGTAGTAAATCAGCAATAATCCATTACTTACCTGTAGTGTTTTAATATGTTTGTAGGTGATTTTGTGTATTACTGTTGAAATATGTTGTTTCCCCAAATATTTTACTTCAGATAAAGACTTGTGATCTTTCTGCCTTTTTTTCTTTTTTTTTTTTTAAACAGTGTAACAACTGCTTGTTCTGGATTTTGGCATTAGGCTAAAAGCTTACGATGGTACTCTGTAAAGGTGGAAAGCATCTTCAAGCTCTTTTGGGAGCGCATTTAGGAACTCGGCCTGTACAGCACTGTAGTTGAGTTGCCTTGAGTCATTCCAGATCAGCCTGGAGGGAATGGATTCCAGTAGCACTTGTGAAACTTGAAGGCAGGATGGCAGATCTCATTAGGCATTGGTAAATCACTGAACATTTCCTGTAATATACTTACTCCTTCATATCTTGCTTTCTTGGCCATCCTTCTTTGCACTCTGCTGCTCTACCCATCCCTGTATCACCTGCTCTTTGTCCCTGGCACACTGACAGCAAGGGTGAGTTTGATTAGCCTTCTAGCTATGCCAAGCAATTCAGAAGTGAAAGAGTGAAATGGAGAGCTTCCAGGGAAAGTATCTGAGCTAATCTTCAAAGTATTCTTTGGAAATGTTCATGCAATCTCTTCTCTTGAGAATGGGGAACATGGAGGGAAGACAACACAGAATGAGTGACTTTAAATGCTAATGTCTTTTAAAATATGGAATTTTGATGAAAAATAGTTGAATGAGAGGTCCCCTCTGAGTTTAAGCTTTCATTTAATCAAGTAGACTCTTACTTTTTGCTCAGTAGTTACCTCATCTTTATTGAAGTCAGCATAACAAATAACTTTGAGTGTAAATGGGATGCTTGAGATGGTCTTTCACCCAACTGCCAGCACATGTTGCTGTGTACTGAAATGATGTGTTTTGTTTTCTATCAGTAATCCTTGATTAATTTAGAGCAATCACTTATTTGGATGAAAGTTTGAGGTTTCTTTCCCCCTACTCTTCTTTCAGTGGATGAAATGTTTCGAGGGTTGGAATGGAGATCAGATGTGTTAACAGAGAATGCTGTTGACTTAGGTTATAGGAGTCACAGTAAAGACTTCAGGTATAATAATTCTTCTTTTACTGCCCCTTCAGCCCACTTCAGTCTTTGTATAGATATGTGCCATCATAAGAAGTGGATAATAACTAACTAGATAGGTATGGGGAGATTTAGTATTTAAAAGAACACTTGAATTTTTAAGGGAAAGATACTGTGTATTACCTAGACACACTGTGTAACCACTGGAAAAAGGAATATTTTAATGGTCCTGGTGTTTGTCCACCCCTCTATTTTGTTTAGGATGTTAAGGTTATAAAATACACTGTTGCAGAAGGTGCTTGGTAGCTGG
This sequence comes from Cnemophilus loriae, assembly GCA_013397755.1. Lineage (NCBI taxonomy): Eukaryota > Metazoa > Chordata > Aves > Passeriformes > Corvidae > Cnemophilus > Cnemophilus loriae. Next base: position 1,329,767 of record VZTF01002825.1, on the reverse strand, counting down.
GCTGCCTATATCCATGTAGGTAGTTTCTGTACAGAGTTACAAAGCCCTTCATTTGTAGTGCATGCTTACTGAGGGTTTTTTCTTTGTCAGTTCCACGACGCTATTTTTTAATGGGAAGGAGATCATGTGAGAAGCAACACAAGTCAAATAAAGTAGGTGCCCTCAGTTAGTGCAAGAGGAGTTCAAGGTCTCTTAAATTTGTCTAATAAACTTAAGATAATAAATCTTAAGTATATTTAACAATGTACTAAACATGCAAATACAAACTGACATGACCTCTTATTTTGTTTTACCAGTTGAGGTTGATCTCAGAATTTTTTCCCTGAGGCTAGCTCTTGTATCCAGTATTGTTGGGAAGGTGTCCGAGGGATAGTGGTTTTGTTTTCATGTAAGAGTTTACCAGTTACTCTGCTACTCCACATTGCAGCTTTATTCTTGGTTTATCTGTAGTCTGATAAAAGGGTTCCTAACTCACGGTGAGTTTCAGATGTAAACACTGCCAGGTCTGAGCTGGAAAGCAACATTCCAGAAGCTGTCCACCCTTGCAGCCAAGGTATGCGGTTGCCCCCCTCAGTGTTACTATTTTAAATTGCCAAACTTTTTAACATGGACGGATCCACCTTGCTGTGAGACAAGGAGTTCTGAGCTGAGTTAGGTGAACTATTCAGCCAAGACTCCATCAGTCAGAGACCACAGATGGCTTCACCTTTTGAGAGAGACCTCAGTTCTAAACCAAATCTACATAAAATAGTTTCTACAACAGTACAACCCTACTGTATCCCAGGTCTTAGGGAAAAAGAACACAAATGTTGAGATTTTGCATTCAGAAGAATAAAAATATTGATTACTGCTTGTTTACAGGATCTTTCTGGCAAACTAGAAATTCTTAATTCAGCTTCTGCATTTGTCTTGTGGTATTACTCAGGTACTTGGCATACTATATTTTTTTAGAATTGGATAATAATGTTTATGTGAAGAAGTTACTTTCCCTCCTCACTTTTTCGCTGTTTACACTCACAAAAGTATGAGTGCACATAATAAATACTGCAAAAGGAAAATTTATCTTATCTGGTATGTTTCACACAAGGAAGATGGAGACAGACTATCTACAAGGGCATGTAGTGACAAGACAAGGAGGAATGGCTCCAAAATGAGAGTAGGTTTAGATTAGATATTAGGAAGAAATGCTTCACTGTGAAGGTGGTGAGTCACTGGAACAGGTTGCTCAGAGAAGCTGTGGATGCCCCATACCTGGAAGTGCTCAAGGCCAGGTTGGATGGGGCCCTAAGCAATCTGGTCTAGTGAAAGGTATCTCTGCACATAACAGAGGGTTTGAACTATGTAATCTTCAAGGTCCCTTCCAACCCACACCATTCTATAACTAAAATTTTATATATGCCGTGAATTGTTCTTTAGTGTGATAATATCTTCATGTTTCACTGGAATTCTCAGAGCTCAGTTTAATTCTTATCTAGCGAGCAATACTTGTTAGTGAATGTCAGTTGTTTTGGTACTTGGGAGCTTTTGTTTTGCTAATGATGTCTTCTAATGGCATAGTTCAAGATCAGATGTTGATCCTTCATAACCACAGTTCAAAATCATCTGGTATCTGTCACGAGTCTTCAACCTATTCAGCGCTTTCCTTTTATTGTAAATACTGCTTTGGTAGAAATGAGGCCAAATTTTCCAGAGGATCACATGTGCAAGAGTTAGATTTCTGTGTTTTGTGTCAGCTGGCTTTGTAGCCTTTACTTCTCCTGGTGGAGCAAAGTTCACTCTATCCAAAATCTTTGTGAAAGTAATGGTGTCTGAGATCCTGCATCAATAACCACAGGCTTCTGAGGGGAATAGAATGAATTTAAAATGTTCAGACAGTTGATGGTTGATAATTGCCCTCTTTTAGGAGAGGTTGTTGATTATTTAGAACATGGAGTAATAAATGTTGTGTTAACCATTCAAGTATATTAAATTATTTATCAAAACTGTGGTTTGGGATAACAGATGTTTTTTTGTTATAACAGAAAGATCAACTTTTTCTATTAGGGCTTACTTACCCATGATAATTTCAAGTGTTGTGTGGTTTTTGTTACAGCAGGTAATTAGAAACTTTGCTTCTCTGCTGCTTCCCTTTGCTGCAGGTGGTGCTTAAAAATACTTGATACCATACAGTGGTGTTTGTGTTTCTTCTCAAATTGTTTACTGTCTTTGGAATATTTTCTAAACAGCACTTCTTAGATGTATTTTGGAAGAAGTTGGGAAGATTTAGCCCATCAGCTTCTCAGGCACATAATTTTTAACGCAAAAATCAGATTTTTCTTGAAAGCGAATGACTTGTTATATAGTGGGATAACACCTACTTAACTATCAGTCTATAATTTCATTAGTTTCATTATTTACCAAGAGTTCTTTTCTTTTTTTAACCTTGAACAAACAGTAGTTTCCTCAGCTTCCTAAAGAGGTTTTCTTCTGTCCCGAAGTAAAACCATGATCTGTGATGATGTTATGAGAACTTCTGAAATTCATACTATAAACCCAAACAATTTTACTTTGAGGTTGTTGTTTTACTGAATTTCCTAAGACCTTCACTGTTTTCACCCTGTTACCATCGCTGACAGTGTTGATTTTCAGTAAAACTGGGAAGCTCTCCTTCCCTCCCACTATCACTTGTGAGGAGTCCTTGTCAATAGTAAGTTCTACATCACTCTTCCAGGAAGCCTGTTTGTAAGCAGAGATGTGTCTTGCTCCCCCACACTGATTAGCTTTTACTGGGAATGCAAACAAACTGGTTTTGCTATTTTTATATGCAACAGATGGGCAACTTCTGCTGGAGTGAGATTTGCTTGACAAATAGAAGGTCAGTGTTACAAGGTGCCTTCCAACACAACTATTTGTCCCTCTGACCTGTTTGGACTATTCATCTGGTTCCTGAACTGAACAATGTTTTTCAGAAAACTTAAACCATCACATTTAATTATGTCTATATTTTTACCATAAACATTTTTCTACCTAGAAGAAGGTGATAGCTATTTTTGAACTGTGTCAGGTGAAGATGTAATCATAAATGGATTTCAAACTGATAGATTGAGAAGGATTAGGGACTTCATGAGGCTGATTATCTTCAGTGGGGATTATCTCAGTGAATAATGTGTTTGTCATTTGGAAAGAAATAAAGAAGCCAGTAAAGTAGTCAGAGAAGAAAAATTTAGAATACATTGAGATTTATGTGAGAACAGTTCCTTAGCTTATCCACAATTCTGTAATCAAGAAGAGTGAGGAGTGTGGAATAAAGGTCTAATTGGGTGATGTTAAGGCAGCTTTTTTAGATATCCACAGGAAAGTGGAAAAATGTTACAAGATGAAGGGTAAAAAAATCTAGAATTTTGGAAAGAGACACTAATATTATTAAGGGAATATATATATGGTGGAGAGCTCCAAGAATAAGGGAAAGGCTGTGTGCATTAGAACAAAGAAGAGAGAGCCTACCAATTTTGAAGTGGCGTTACGGATATTTATTATGTATCTTTAGTATTTCCGATACAGATTTATACAAAGCATGTAAATGCTACCTTTTTAAAATGCCATCGGCTGTGGTAATAATTGATGGATGTTAAATCGAACAAATGTTGCAATGCTGAGAAAGTTCCATTAGACCAGGGCATTGCTAATACTAGAATAATATTAAAAGAAACAATAATAACAGGAAAGCAAGATGCTCCAGATTGTTGATTTACTCACAAGCTCCTTGTCCTAGAGAGAACTGTAAGCTAAGCAAGAGATAGGAGAGCATAATTTATATAGTCCATAGAGAAAACTATTGTTGATAATCATGGAAAAAGCATCTGGTGTTGCTCGGGCTTGTACAGAACTGCCAGTCTGGTAGTTGTGCTCTTTCTGGGATATTGGCTGATGATCATGTGGCAAGGGGAGTACTGCATTTATAGAAGGAAGGGTATGTGCAGCTGGGGAGTCTGAGAAGAACAGGAGAGAAAATGCAGGTTTTCAAACAGCTCCCAAGCACTTTCTGTGGTACAAATAGGAATTGAAGTGTGTGTTTTATGGATTGGATAAATTCTGGAAGATGATAGCTGGATAGACACTGACTGTAGACCATAGCCTCAGCAGTAGTTTCTCTAAATTAGCATTATGTGACTTCTTTTTGTAGTAACAGTCAGCAATACTGTTTTCAGGAAACCATTGTTGTCTTAAACAGTTCCTTTCAATTTATGCATCTGTTTAATTATGTCCAGTTTTGCAGAAAGAAAAATAATAATAAAAATAAAAATATTTTGTATTGTATTGAGCAGTATTAAATGAAATAAACATGTTGCAGATTCCCTAATACCAGGATGTAGAATACCAAGAGTGAGAATGGTTGGTAACATATTAATTAAACTGTATGTAAGTTGAAAATGTGGAGAGTATCATTGCCCATTCTAATGTCAAGGTCAAGTGCACATATTTTAGAATACAGAACATGAAATTAAGGAGTTGGCTTGTTAAATTTATAACTTTTGAGAGTTTTGTGCAAACTCTCAAATTATTCATGTACTTTCAGAGCTTGAGCAGTCCTGTTGAATGTTATAACTCATTGTGAACACCACATGTGCTCTGGTTTTGTGCTTTAAAATTAATGAAGCCAATGTATGAATATTTAAAAATATTTATCTGTGTTTTCTCCTGGGTTACTTTTTAAAGCAGAAGTTGTTAGAGGCACAGTTTGGGAGAAGTTTGTTGCAGCAAATAATTCTTGGTGTCTGTCTTTGTGTTTTCTAATTTGGTATCTCTGTTATTGACAATGTGATTTTCAGATACTGATTACATTTCACACTGGATGGATACACAGTTTATCCATCTCTCTGTTATTTTAGATACAACTATTTCCACAGAGCAGGATGAATATAGTAATACAGTGTCTCTTTAAGCTAACCTTGCTTTACTCATTGGGTCTTGTCTGGGCCTGCCTAATTCCCGTCAGAGGGAAGACACTCTTGCATGGAATATCTGATAGCTTTTTCAGATAGTGGCAAATACTGACAGAAATAAATTGATATATATTGTGAATGGAGGCGGAAAGTAAGAGCAATTTTTGGCACGCTCATGGGAGTAGGGAGGGAGAATGGAGCTGTAACAACATTGAAAGGAGAGTGCATGGGGAATGAAGGCTCTCAAGTCTTCTGAAGGTCATCAGAGTCGATCTGGCCTTTGCTTGACCCATGATCAGGGCACAAAACAGGGTAAAAGCTTTAATTTGAGGGGGGAGAAAAAAAAAAAGAAAAGACAAGTGAGCAGTTCAGCACTGTTTAGATCTATATAAAGAGTATTATTAAAACCAGGTTAGGAGCCTAAGATGTTTGCTCCTTGCTGTTTTATACTGTTAAATCTAAGACACCTTAAAACAATCAGGTTGAGCTGCTGCTATGACAGCAATGCAGAATTTACCTTTTTACTTCTGTAGTTCTGTAGTGTATTTTGAAGTACAAGTATGCATGTAAGCTCATGTATCCTGTCCCTTACTGAAGAATTAAACTGCCTTCTGCTGATACAGGTAGGCCTATATCTTACACATATGGCATTTGGTATCATCTTAAATAAGACTTAAAAAACCACTTCGCTCCCCTGAGTTCTAGGGAAACCTGGAGTGTGTTGTCTGATACAAGAGATGTGAAAAGTTGATGAATGGGGCACAGATTTTGAAAGGTGTTTCAGGGAGTGCAGTGCTCAATTTTCTAATTTGAGTTTTATTCAGAAGAAAAGTTCTGTCTTCCTCTGGCACCTGTTTTAAAGACAAACTTTTGCTTGCTGACAGGCAAAGATCTTCCTGTGTGCAGACTATTCAGAAAAAAAGGCTCAATTGCCTATTTAATACTTTGAATCTTTGTACATAGGCTATGGTAGGAAAAAAAAATCATGATGTTTATTAATGAAGTAGTATTTCAAAGAAGACATATTATACGCTTGGTGCAGAGTCTGAAAAATGTACTTGAGTTGCTAGAAAAATTTGGAAGACATGAGAAATCTTTTAGAGCAAATTTCAAAGGCATAAGTTGTGCAGTTAGCACTTCCTCCCACCCTCTCAAATTCTGCAGTGTTTGGGAGCCATAGAACAGAATTTCTTTGAAATTGCTGGTGGGAGCAGAGGGATTTCTTTTCTGAAGTTTCATAACAGGATAACAATTTCCAGTGAGATTCAGTAGAATTTTGAGCTAAGTGTGCTTGATGCAGAGCCCTGCATTATTTAGTATAGTTTCCTGGTGCGAGGTGTCATGAAGTCTGCAAAGATGCATGTTGTATAAAAAATAGAAACGAATTAAAAATATGAAGTGGTTGCACAGGAAATGCTGTTTAAGCAATTCATATTTCTTAGAGGTATTTAAAGGTTGATATAATCATTGTTATGACCTGTTTATATGTTACAGAGAAACTTGAGTGTTACAGCTTTGGTATGAATTTACTATGTGTCTGAAGTCCAGGGAAGGGGCTTTAACGTGGAGAGTCTTTTTCATTAGAGCTTTGATATAAACACAAATCCATTGCACAAGGAAAGTTTGGGAGCCCCACAAACATGGAGCTGGAGTCTGCCTCCCTTTCCTATACCTCCATGCGTCAGAAACAAGATTGAGAAGAAGTTTTAGAGATGGTTACAGAAACTTTGTCTATAAAGCACCTAGCTCATTTTGCCTAGGACTTGCAAAGTAACTTTTAAAAATGATTCATTATTCGTCTGATAGATTATTATCTCTAAAGAGATTAATAACATACGGCACTAAGGCCTTTGTCCTGACCACTGGATGGGTGATAAAACTGTGAAATCCTGGTGAAGTGTTATTATGTGGTTTACTGTGCTCAGAGACTTACTGCTGCTGGTTATGTAGGGCATACTTAGTGCTGTGCAGTGTTAGAGCCTGCTTATTCTTCAAAAACAGAACATTCCATCTGTGTGTGCAGGTAAAGGGGCACTGTTAAAGATGGTGGTATGAATCTGATAGAATTAAATTTTATGAAAAATTTGGAGGGGAAAAAACGGAAATGGAGCTTTGGGAGTGAAGTAGCTGTTGTCACGTGCATATATTTATGTTCACTCACACACAGAGAATGACACAGATTATGCTGAGTTGGAAGGGACACGTAAGGATCATCAAATCCAACTCCCAGCCCTGCACAGCACTATCCCCAAGAGTCACACCATGTGCCCGAGAATATTGTCCAAATGCTCCTTGAACTCTGTCAGGCTTGGTTCTGTATTCAATCCACACTGGATTGCTGTCTGTTAAAAATTAAAAGTTTTGTTGCTAGAATCCTTTAAATTGTTCTGACCTTTCAGATGTGCACATGACCTAAAACTTTCATGAACCCATACATTTATTATTATCCCTATAAAATGCCTGACAGTGTATTAAACTTCTAGAAGATCATCTATTGTGAAAACTATTAGAATGATATCTTGGTTATTTTAGGAAACATTCTTAGGCAAGCTAATATGCTTAGAGAAATTACCCCTTCAGCTCTGACAGAAGTTACAATTTTTAGCTCTCTAAATAATACATTTTGAACTAGATTTAGATGTCTAAACTGGTAATTTCTCAGAGCTACTTCTAGGACTTGTCTTTTTCTCTTCTTCCTCTCAGCAACCACCCAGGAAATGTTTTCCCAACCACAGACATCAAAAAGCCTAAACCAGAATGGAAGGAAGCATGCTGCATAAATTGTAAGCAAGGAGCAGATGTAGCTACTCTGATCAGTCCCACCTCACAGTGGGAGTGCACTAAAGCCATCTTACACTGCTTAATGCACTTTTGAGCTTCCACCTTTCTAACAGCATCTTCTCCCTTCCCCTGCTTAAGCATCAGTGACAACAACTGAGTGGAGAATTTTTCCAGCAGTACAAGCAAAAGTGAAGTGCAGTTGTCATTCAAGTTACCCAAGAATTTTTGTTTTGTTTTTCATATTGTAGTTAAAAATGCCTGAATAGAAAAAGAAAAAAATTTTTTTTTTTCAGAAGCAGGATTACACTTTTGGATCTATATGTGTAACCACAGACTCAAAGCTTCAGTCTCTGAAGGAAATAAAATAGTAATATCTCTTCCATTTGTATCATAGTGTGTGGTGCAAAGGCCTTCTAAAGCACAAAGTTAAGGAAATATAGGAGTCTGTTGCTTTCAGGGATTGTGATGAATTTGTGTGAGCGTAGAAACCCCTCAGATGTTCTAGCAGTGCAAAAACCATACGAATAAATTGTATGTCAAAATGTAGCCCATGGAGAATTGCTTGTATCTTTATCATTCTTTCAGGTGTGGTATGGAACAATGAGAAATTAAAGATATTAATGAAGAGTTAGTTGACACAGCTTCATGATTTACTGACATAAGGCTGATGGCTAAGTGGCCTGTTGCAAAGAATGTGGGATGTATGGTAAAGACCAAGAAAAATGAGTCAACTCTCATGAGTCACTCTCAGTTGTGAATAAGTAAAACATGAACAAGATATTGAAAGGAGGCATTTCTTACTCTTTACTTGGTGGGTCTTCACCTGGATTACTGTGTTGTGAGTTTAGCAGAGGCAGCTGAGGGATATAAGAAGACTGGAGCAGGTCCATTGGAGACCTGCTAAAATGGTCAGGCTGTCATAAGTCTGGCATGTAGGAGGCTGGCGGATAATTTCTGTGGCTGTTCAGGTCCTGTGATCAGTTCTTATCTATTTCAATTAGGAAGAGCTTGCTGGGCTTTATTGGAAGAATTTAAAGCAAACAAAAACCCAAAGGTTAATAAAAATGTGATACAGTGCAATTTGGACAAAATGAAGGTTCCAGTGTTGAGGAGTGAATTTTTTTTTTTTCCTTTCATTTTCTGCTCTGTTCTTTGTTGCATTTTTTTCTGTTTTATCACACTATGTTATAGTCCTTATCTATTTCATAATTCCGGACAAAAACTAAGCACAGTGTGGCTGCTCGCATAGCATTTCTGTAAGGGAAAAAGAACATGCAGCTTACTGTTCTGAAAAATTACTTCATTGAATTTTGTTTCCTTTTCTTTGTTGGATAACTTCTGACAGTCTTCTGTGCACATAAGATGAAAACTATATTTAGCGGCTCTCAAGAAGTTATTTTTGTTTCTTTCATGTAGTAGTTGTAGCCACCTGATTTTGAGCAAAAAAAAGCCTGGATGTTCAGAATTTTGGCTGCCTTTCAGGTCTGTGGTTTTCTTCTTCAGCTGCCCTGGAGGAGTCCAAGAAAAAATGAGTTGGCTGTTAGTTCCTTTGTTATCCTAGATTTTTTTATCAGAATGTTCCATGTCAGACACACCATGGAATCGTGCAGGGGTTTTGTTCTGATGACTTGGTAAAACAACACTGTTGGTATCCTGTACTGCTCTGTGTGTTTAGTCCATGTAAATTCTGCTTTCTTTTTTTGGATTTTCACCATCCTTACCCTATGGAAAAAAGATTCCTGGTGTGTTATACTCAGAAAAAAAACTGGAGAAGTACTCATAACAGCTTCTAGAACAAATCCTTTTTAAATTTTGTAGGTAGCTTGTCAGTGAGAAGCATGCTATACCTCTGGGGGCGAGGGGGAATGGATTATTTAATTTTCATTCAACACTAATTTCATTTTTTAGTCATTGTATCAACAGGGTTTTCTATTACAACCATTGGCCATGCACACATGTAACTTGAAGCCTGCCTGTACTTTGAATCTGAGAGGCAGTGTAGTGTTTCACACATTAATTACAATCATTATTCTGTGCCCTAAACTGCACTTCTTTTTTTTTAAAGAGATGAATAGAACTAAGAGGGGGGTAAGATTGGGAAGGTAAAGTAGAATAAATTGTCAGTTAACTAAATATAAAGGACAGATATGCTACAAATCCTATGATAGAATATTGTCATTCCTACAGGAATATATGTAGAAAGAACAGAGGAATAGCATACAAGCTGTGTGGTTTATATAAAAGTTCACTGTTATGATTTTGACTTCCATTTCTTTAATCTGTCAGAAGTTTAGTGTCACTTTCCAAGTGAATTTATATGAGATTTCCTTTCACTGTTTCTGAGACAAGTGTACCTTTAAACAGTTCATCTAGATATGCAAAAATAAACTCAGAACAGGATTAAGTTTTCCCATTTGAAGGGGGAGCATGAAGTCTTGCTTTTTTGAAATAGTAGAAAGAAGTGAAAATGCTCGCACTTAAAGGAAGAAAGTAATGTTAGAAGGCAAAGAGAAAGGACAAAATTGCTGCTAGAGCTTTGGAGCTATTTCTGCTTCTGAAAACTCTCTCACCATTGTAGCTTCTTAGATTCTTGCTGAAGAAAGGCTAGCATGAAACTGGAGATGTAGAAAGACAGTGAAGTATTTTTACAACCCTACTGCAACTTGTCATCTATGTGCTAGAGGACAGAAAGATTCAAGGATATTCAGAAACTGCTAATTTTTTTTAAAGGCAATTCCAGTTTCTGCCACCTGCAGCAGTTCCCTGGTGGTTTGGCTTCCAGCAGCCTCTGCTTTTGCAAGACTGAGTGGGCAGAACTTCAGTGTATCTGGTACTCTGTGCCTCAGAGAAGCTGAGGATACTCGTGCTGTCAGCAGAGAGCTTAAGATGAGCACTGAGAGGAGGGAGGAAGGAAAGGAGCTGAGGAGCATAGTAGTGTATACTACCAACAATATGCTTGAAACCGAACCTCATAAACCCCAGATTTGTAGATCAGCAAAGGCAAATACTTGACCATTTTATCTGAAGAATGGTGGGAGCCTTAACACTTGCAAAATACTGCAGAAAGAAGCTTTCTCTCAAAGTTTTAGCGAATACTTTCTACAAAGCATGAATGTCACCTGTGTTAGGCAGTGAAGGTTTGTCAGTGTCTAACAAGTCCTGGCAGACTGTGCTGTTCACTTGACAAGAGCCGGGGGAGGTTTGAACCAGCGAGTGGGTGTCTTGGCACCCCCTGAGCAGATTGCCAGGCCCCAGTCTGCTCAACAGTCTTGGGAGGACAAATGCTATTTCTAGTATTTTCTGTTACATGACAAGGTCCCTCAATCTTCTCAATAAACAAAAAAATAAAAAAAACCCAAACCAACAACTTTGCAATTACAAGAAAAAAAATTAAAATTTAAAATATATATGCTTTTTAGCCAACAAGTAAAAATCTGCCAGCAGCCAAGATGAAATTTTTTAAGGAGCAGATTGTCATTAATTACACTTTCCTTTTAAGAACAGTTGTAAGGCTGATAACTTCTAATTATGGGTTTTGCAGATTTGCTTTAAAGTTACGATACACATTTTTTTAAAAAATGTTTTCTTAATCATCTGGAGGGACAGGAACTGGCATGCAACCATTTTTGCCTAGCCTGACCAAAAGACATCCTGGAAGTTTCTCTGTCATGTTGAACAATTCAGCCTTGCGTGGGGCTACAAAAATTATTAGCCAGGGCCAAGGTGAGGTTGAGGATTTGTTCCTTCATCCCATCCTCTTCGTGAATACATTCTGGTCTCATTTTTCAGTTTGATAAAGTCTTTGAACTATTAATTTGAAAGCCTTTGCGGGAAGAAAAGACCATCATTACCACTAATGTGCTATATTTGTGTGAATAATGATTGCCCAGGAATAGCTGTTGCATCTTTAGTTGCTGCCTATAAAGTTACATTTACAGAAAATTTGAGTAAAACTCAGGCACGGATTCCACTCAGATTGCCTTTCGCAGACAAAGCTGCAGTCACTTCAATTGCATGCCAGGTAGCTGAGTGAAAACAAGTTTCCATTCATCTCAGAAACTTGGGGAGTAATTTGGTATGTAGCATGTGAGTCTTGGGGTTATTCTCAGAGCTGACATTTCACCTTCTATAAAAAACTCTCTTAGAGAAGGATATTTTTATGCTTTTCTTTATTAATTTTTGCTTGGAGCATGTCTTTACAACCTCAGTTTGGAGTTTGATGGAGCAAGCATTTTTATCTTTTTGAAGTATTTGCAGAGCAGGCACGCGCACTTTTGTCAGGAGGAGGACATGCAGCTTATTTTTGCCCTGGAATATTTGCGTGTTACCTGATGGTTCTTGCCAAAGGAAAAGCTATTTGATAAGTTCGGTGGGTGCAGCTTGGCAGCAAAGCGACTGCTTTGCTAGAGACTGGTCCTCCAAGAGCAGTTCAGTAAACTACAATAATCAGCATAAGCATCCTCAAACGAACTTTGCATCTTCACATGCCTCACAGATAAACTGGGGGCTGTGGAAGTGCACAAGGAAGCTGACACACCTAAGCAGGCTCTCAAGTGGTTCTGCTCCGATTAATAATGTTGACAAGCTTTCCTCAGGTTTTTCCACGAGCCTCTGTCTGTGGGGCTGTGCCTAACTTTGCAAGCAGAACATATATGAGTTTCTTACATCCTTTTTGCCTCTTACTCACCCACTCTGCTCAGCATATTGTGAGTTCAAAGTTTTCACGACACTTGTTCAGCTCACCAGAGGTAAAACAAGGAGTTCCCGTGTCCTTCTCTTTGTCTGTTTCCTTCCCAACAGCTTTGTTCGCCCTCTGTTTTGGCTCTGCTGCATCCCTTCTCCCATGAGCTAACTTAATGGAACAAAATGGTTAAAATCCCCCAATCTTGGCTCAATAAATTTCTCCTATATCAGTGAGTTAAATGGGGCTGTGGAAGGGCCCAGTGAGCTGCAGAGCTTGGAGCAGAGGAGGAGTGATACCAGATGGCCAGAAGTGAGAAAGAGGGGGCGTTGAAGTTGGAGAAAGGTAAGAGCAACAACAGCAGACAGAGAGGATGGGAAGCAAGCCTTTGGGTGCTAATGAGACATTGCGTTGGCTCGAAGCCTGTCAAGCCACGGTTCAACTTACCATTTGTAATTTTTCAAACAGAAAATAGCTGTGTGATTTTATGGATTTTCAAGAATGTATTCCAAATGCTCTACAGGCACCATTTTTTCATTCCATGGATGTTGCACTCTCTTTAAAACTTGTGGCTTTCTGCTGATTAGTTCAGCAGATGAGAGAGTTGGAAGATCTTTCACATATTTGCATCTTCAGCCAAATAGCATTTCTTTCTCCCCAGAGACATCACAACACCATTTCTACAGCCTGGGAAGTAGTATCTCCTGAATTTTATTTTTTATAATCATTGGCAGCCTGATCTCATCATATATCCAGCTAATACTGTATTTAGCTAGAACTGCTGTAGCAGAACTTTTTCACATATACAGACATTTCTTTGAGCACTTCTAGACACAAAGCTCCCCTTTGTCTATGGCTTTACACCTTTCTAAAACAGCTGATAAGGACTGTTGTGGATTTTGTGTAATAGGAGGCCACGAGAAGGGTATGAATAGACCACAGTGATGCATTGCACAATTCAATTTAAGTGTACACATCTTATGGGGAAGTTGGCAGGTTTATGTAGGTACAACAATGAGGAGGTGAGTGCTGTATTTGGTGGGAATAGTTCAAGGATGGTCAGTTGTCATCTGCCTACTAGGATTCAGGTTGAAATAATTACTTTTTTAATTTCAGTTAACGAAGTTACTTCCTGTCGTACTTTAGCATTAGAAATAGTTCTTCTTATTTTATGAACATTTCCTAGGTGCTATTGATACAAAGCTGAAGAAGCTCACTGTAAAGCACCTTCCCCCTTAATTTCTTGCTTTTGTTCAAAAATTCCGCTCTTCCTTCTTTTACTTGTATTTGACTGTTACTTAGTCCTGCTGCAGGCAACCTTCTGCTCATTGTTTATACACTTCTTCATTATTTTATTCCACCAGCAATGGGTTTTGGAGGAAAAAATGTGGGATTTGCAGGCATGCTTGGTTTCACATATCTGGTATTAGAGCAGCACTTTACAAATTGCATGTTTCATGCTGACAAGTCTGTAGTTTATCAGCTTTCCTCCCTGCAGACCAGACTGCTTTTGATTTCAGAGGCCTGTTAAGCCTTCCCGTGCAGCTGGGATCCCTTGGTGGGGAGTGGTGGTGGCTCCCTGAGAGCTATGAGTTACTTAAAGAGTTCACAGCTTACAAAAATCCAGTGGGCAGCTCTGCTTATGGAAAGGGAAATGAGCAGGCAAGCAGTGGTGGTCTGGCTCCTCTTGTCTCTAGCAAAGAGCAAGTTAGCAATTACTTTCAATATCACAGATTGTCTTCTGTTGAACTTGGCCCATCTTCTCTGCTTTCACTTTTTTATTGCCTTCCTTAGATTTGAACCTCAGGGAAATGTCCCTAACTTTTTTCTTTTGGTTCCACCCGAGTAGCTGTGTGGGTCATGAAAAAGTGGAACAGCTTCCTGCACTGGCTGCCATGGTATCCAGCAGTGTTGCTATACACACAGGGCTGATGTAGCAAATGCTTATGGGGGGCTTTTTTCAGACGGTAGGGGGTGTTTCTTTGTCTTTGTTGTGTTACTGACCAAATTTTCTTGGAGCTTAAAAATTAAAAATTACAGGAACCGTGCAACAAATTACATAAAATTGTGAGAAAAGTATTCCAGTTTGGGAATATTCTAACATAAATAAAAGTGCATGTGAGCAAGGCAGAAATTCTCCAGTTACATTCTCAAATTTGCTTTTTAAAAGGCAGAATACACTGAACATATTTCATTAAGTCTGATAGTGCATTTATAGTTGCAATGGCTGTATCTCTGCAACGGAGCATAAATCTGTGGTCTTGTACGAGTCCTCTGCTGTAATGCAGCACTTCACACCCATTGTTTCCCACTTGTTTTTTGTTCCCCACTCTTTACTTAGGAAGCAGCTGAATAATTCCTTTCTTAAAAAAAAGAATTGCTCTAATTAAATTTCTATTCAGATGTGTATCTTGCAAGTAGCTTTTAGAAAACAGTATTTCTAGATGTTTCATGAGTCGATTAAATTGAAAGCTCAAGATAAGGTTCATGTAACTTAAAAATATAAAGGGTTCTAAAAGAGAAGATGTATTTATTCATGCCACCTACTAGGTTCCATGAGGTATTATTCTCCTTACTATTCATGTTTTTGAAGAATAAAGGCTCTTCTAATACAGTTCTCGTGCTAACTAGATTTCTGAAGAATAATTTTTGCAGGCTTTTGTTAATATGAGTAGGGCTCATTAAACAATATTAAAAGGAGGTGACAATATAGCACTGGAATGCATATTTTGAGAAGTGGTTCCTTGAAAATGAGGCAAAAAAAAAATCATAATTTTGTTACAATGGCTTTTCATTTATGGTGGCTTTTATGTATTGTGTGGTGTATTATGAAGGTAATGAAAATTGGCTATGATTGAAAATTTAGTTCTGGCATTTTCACTTAATTGCATTTTAAAGAAAAAAAAATATCTCAGTGTACAGAATTCTTTATTCTGTAGAGACCTGTACAACTTTTTTAAAGTTGAATGAAGGCAATACTTATTACGAAGAATATTCATTTTAACTTTTCCCCCTTAGCTCCAGTTATAGTCCCAAAAGATATGGCAAAATGTTAAAGCTGTGAAATAACATTAAAATGCCATTTAATGTGTCAAGGGAAACTTTGTTTATTTTTTTTTTCTTGGATAAAAAGACGTGAATAAAAGCTTTTTCTTCTGTAGTGCTCACAGGTTTTCAAGTAGATGGAGAGGGCTGTTGCTTGCAGCAGATTATACCAGATGCCAAGTTGCCTAGGGATGTGTGCTTTGTTTGCTGGAGACAGGGCTTATTGTCTTGCCTTCAGGCATTAGGTTGAGTCTGTTAGACTATATAAGTAGTGATTTTTATCCTTTGAGTTAGTGGAGTGTCACATGGTGCTATGTGACATTTTTAGGTAATGCATGAAGTATGATTTTTATTTTCTTATTTTTTTTTGGATGTGTAGTAGGTAACCTCCACTGAAGTTTTGCAAAACCCTTAAATATTTACCACTGAAAGAAATGAGGGTTTTGGAGATATGTTGCTATGTTCTGTGCCTCAGAAATATACTAAACTAGCATTTCATTATAGTTCTTTACCCACAGAAATATTATCAAGGAAGAGATGAAAAGATTTGCATTTATGTTATACACTTAGTGTGCAAGTAGAGGACCAATGAGGTTCTGTATGATGAATGTCTGGACATTTCCTGAAAGTCCCACTGAAACAAAATCAAATATTTGATAGACATTTGCTGCATTTATATGGGATATGAAGTAACAGTCATAATCTGTCTTCCTGTTATTTCTCACTTGTCTTTGTATAGGATATTTATTTCTTTCCTTTAAAATACCTCATATTAGTGCAGCAGCCAAGACAAGATATTTGGCAAAATGGCCTGGGATCTCCTTTTTAGTACAATTTGTGTGTTATGGTGAGCTTTCATTTGAGCTGAAATTTGTGAATAGATTTGTCCATATTACAAGTGTGGCGTGAAAATTGTGAGCAGGAAAACTGTCTGTGGTACTGTGGGTTGGTTTGCGGGTTTTTTTGTTAAAATTGCCTTTGCTGGAGATCGACAGATACTCATGAAGCATCCATGTGCTTGTTGAAAATCACTTTCTTTAGTGCCTTCATCTTGGAGACAGCTCAAGCAAGCTGAAGAGTATAAAATTGTCTAAGTACCTGTGTATTTTGGATATTTTTTCTGAAAAGTGTTGTGATGTGTCTATTCCAAAATAACAGTAAACACTTCTTGAATTCATACATTGCTGGAGAAAGGATGGTTGTACAAGGTTCCAGGTTGGCAGATGCCTGCCAGGAGGTCGTGATACAACATGCAACTGTGAAAGATTGTTCTTGGAGCAACTCATAATACGTTAGATCTAGCAAATCTGCTAAAATTGTTCAGCACTTTTCTTCTTTCATGTTTTGCCCATTGTAATGCTGTTGTTGCGTTGGGTTAATGTGCTAATGGATAATCTTCCAAGTTTAATGAACATTAGCAGGTTTTGCATCTCACTGTTTTGTGTGCAGCCTCTGGTTCTGTGCAGGCCTTCCATTAGTTTCGAGACTCGGTGCTGGCTTGATACTCACTGTTGAATTCAAAGTGAGTAGAAATGTTACTAATGAAAAGAATGGTGTTAACCATTTAATCTTAGTGCTTTGATTTCCTGCTTGACGCTAAGGTAGCATTAAAGCTAAGGAGTTATGTAAGTTAATATCCAGACAAATGTTTCTCTGCTAGAGGCACGTACTTAAAGCTTGAAAGTGCTCAATATGCTTAAATACTTAAACATATTAAAGTAACTGCATATTTCAAAGTAAATAAACATTTTAAGTAAACATGAGAAGACTGATGTAACTGGTCAGTTCTGACTGGTGCTATATAAATGTGTCTGTTCTGAGCTAGGAATTCCTGCCTTCATAAGTTGTCCCTCTGTCCCTTGCATTCTGTGTAACTTCTTGAATCGAGGTTGATTACTCTGTCCCATCTTTCTTGGCCAGTTTCTCTTCTACCATTTTGGCAAATAAAAGTTAAGTGAACTTGATTAGGGCTTTCGAAGTTGTGTTTTTGTCCAAGATAGGCAATGGTTATGGGTCTCT
The DNA here is from genome assembly GCA_013397755.1 of Cnemophilus loriae. Classification (NCBI taxonomy): domain Eukaryota; kingdom Metazoa; phylum Chordata; class Aves; order Passeriformes; family Corvidae; genus Cnemophilus; species Cnemophilus loriae. Next base: position 1,312,319 of record VZTF01002825.1, on the reverse strand, counting down.
GTAGATACTCCCCAAACTGAAGCAGGTGTGCTGCAGCTTCATATGGGTTTCTTTTGGTGTGTTGGTTTGTTTGGTTTCTGAGGCTCAAACATGTATAAGTTGCTTCTGATTTGGCGAAGTTTTCATTGTGGTTGCTTTCTGTTGTCATATGCATAATATGACTATGTTGAAATTAAAAGTAGTAATTTTCAAAAGGCGTTAACACACTGTTTGTCCTTCTTTAGGAAAGCCCAAGAAGGGAACAAGAAAGTCGTTCTAGCAGGCTGTGTACCACAAGCCCAACCTCGCCAGGAGTATCTGAAAGGCTTGAGTATTATAGGGGTATGTATCTTTAGAAATCAAAGGTTTTCATAAATGGTTTCAATAGGTTAGTGTCAATATCTAGTCTCTGTTGCCTTTCTCTTGGAAAAAGCAGCAGAGAAGCTTCCTGCCATGTCCCCATCCTGTTCATCTTCTTGCATTATACAACATTTAAACCTTCCTTAGTTGAGGGTGATTTGCTTTGGTTGTGGCATGAAGGGAGAAAGAAAGGGATGCTATTGTTGGAACTGACTTCCAGTACCCTTTGAAGCCTGAAAATTTCCAGGCTTCATCCAGGATAAAGGTATCAATTATCATATTCTTAAAAATATCGCAGTTAATTGGCTCTAAGACAAGCCTTAAGACCTTTGTTAAAATCAGTGGAAGAAGCGTAGGGGACTAGAGCATATGAATTACACGGACACAGCTGAGGGTTTGGTTTGGTTTTTTTTTTTTTACTTCACGCTATTAAGCAGAATGGCAAATAGCAATGATTATTTTGTCTAAATTTGAGGCAGTCTGAAGAGTTAAATCCACCAGTGACTGAGTTGTTAAACAGTTACCAAGCTTCACCTTGAAAATGAAACCACAGAGCTTTGACTTCAGTTAATAAAGTGCCTTCAGTATCCTTTGGGATGCGGTACTACTGTATCATTCAATCACCTTTGTAAAAGAAAAAAGAAAAACAGGTGAATGGAGTTCCTCTTGGCTCAGAGGCCACACAGTCATTGATCCATAATCAATTGTTATAGTGAGTATAACAATATCTACACATATGTAGACAGAGGGGAAAAAAATGAGCAAGTCACTATCCTTTGACCAAGACTGTAATTTGATGTTTCGGTTTTGATGAATTTAACTTACTAAAACTGGGAAGTTTGATTTTGTTTTTTGGGGTTTTTTTTAACATTTTTTTCCCCTCTTTTTAAAAGTTTTCTTTTAGGTAACATGTAATTTCTGAAATTAACCTCTTGTCATCATCTTCATTGGAGTACCTAGAAGCAGTGTTTTGTGAAAAGTATTTGTAGTTTTGTGTTTTTTACAGAAAAATTTCTGTTAGGAGATGAATTAGGCTGTTAATGCAGTGTTCCCAAGTACTTTGTAACTAGATCTGAAAATACTGAAATGTAGTCTTTGCAATAAGGACTCTGTCTTCTAGCTGTAATTGCTGTGGTAAAATTTACTGTGCTTTAAGTCAGAGATCCCTCAGCTCAGAAAAGTCTTAAACTTGAGGCAAAACTATCAACAAAAGCAAAGCTAAGAGCACATATTGTCTATGTTTTCAGTTTGTACATTTAAGATTTTCTTCCAATTTTACAAAGAATGTGTGTGAGTGACTGTTGAAAGGATAAGACTTGTTATCTTATTATTGCAAAAGATTTTTGAAAGGCAGTTTTTGCAGAATTGAGAAATAGAAAATGTTCTGTTGGCAATAGGATATTGATTCTACTTTAAAATTTTAAGCGTTAAGTTTTGGAAATCTTTCTTTAATACCAGGTTGGTCTCATCTTCAGCTTGGCTGAGAGACATAGTTGATTTATTGTTGTTTGTATAAGTTCTGCTATTTTTTCCCCCTTTTCTTCTCTTTTTCAAAGTTTATTTTAAAGGACGGTGTTGTCTGGGAATGTGTTTACCAGCAATTACAACTCCCTCGGGGTGGCTTTCTGAAGGCAGTGTGTCAGAGGGTCTTCTGCTCCTCTTGTTATGATGGAGGAGGAAGTTACATTATAACTACTAGAGAAATTCTAGTAAATCAGAGCTTGTTTTGATCTGCATTTGAGAAATACAGGACTGAACTTCCACTGTTCTTCATTTTTTGCCTGAGCTGGGCAGAAGGAAAGGAAGGGCAGCTTCATATCCTTCTTACCATTTGTGATGTTACTGTGTTTTAGTGTTTCTTTAAAGTAAATGCTACTTTATAAAAGTAATGTGGGTTGGGGTGTTGCCATAGGCTGCGTGTAAGGCAAGCTGTAACATCACATGACAAAGTGAAGGAGCTCTTTTCTGGAACGGGAAAATTCTAGGTAGTAATAAACCTGCCAAGGGTGAAAAGTACCTGAAGCACATAATGATGCATTACAGAGGTTCACAGCCAGTTACCCTTAGGTGGTTTCCAAAGCTTACTCCTTTGTGTTTGTGGTATACTAACTTCACACTCAAGCGCACATACAGTGCACAAAGAGACATCAACTCTCCTATGTAGAGTTATCCCTCACTTTTCATTTTAAGTTGTCTAAAAGTAGGATGTGTGACTTCGTGCCCATTGTTTTGAGGGGATTATAGGGGAAGGAAAAGGAGGGACAAGGGGGAATGAAAGATTCAGCCAACAGGTTATGTTTTGGGACTCATGAATGGATGTAGGTAGTTGTAGTGTTTCCTCACTTCCTGAGCCGCATACAAGAACATGCAAAACCCTTGTTCCCTGTGATAGTTGAGCCATTGGAATGGGATATTTTATTTCATTGACATTTTCTGGAGTTTTAAGGTATTGATCTCCAAATGCTGCTATGTGCTGGAACGCCTGGCAGGGTTGCTGGGGGTTTATAGGTCATAAGAGGCTTCACAAGCCCCGTGTATCCGTACTTTGAAATCATCAAACTTGCTGTACATACTGAAAGCATGGGGCCTAATGCGTGTAATTTATTCCATTAAAGGCATACAATAGCTCCACAGGTGAATGAATCCTTAATGAGAACTCCAATTCTCCTTCCTTCCCCATCTTTCCCAGTGTTACATCTAGCATTTAAAGACCTATCACCTTCTGCCATACACCCATCACCCAAGGGAAGACTTTCAGCCCATTCTTTCATCTGCACAAACCCACACAACCAATCCAGTGTTGCTACTCTACAAGGCTGTAACCCCTCCTTTGCTGCTGCTCTGAGTCAGAAGGTGCACGTCCTGTGCATGGCAGGGTACTGCAGGCTCTTTGGCCAAGGTGAGCCCAAAGCCACTGCTTCCAGGAGAAACACACAGCCATGAAAAGCCTTCTGCCAAGGCTCCTTGCATTCTCTTGACCTCCAACTAACCCTTTCCCCTGGCTGTTCTACTGTAAAAGGCAAGCTTTAAGTAATTTTCTTTCCATATCCAGTTTGAAACTCTGGAATGTGATTACTACGAGTGCTGAACACTCCCAGCAGCAGCACGTAACACTAGGAGCACTACTATAAAATAGATGGTGGAGTATCAAAAATGCTAAGTGCATTACAAAAAACAGGCACTTTATTTCTCAAGCTCTACATCTGTAATTGGTACACACTTTTAAGTTTAATGTACCTTATTCCTTCATTTGTAAAATGCTCCACTGAGCGGAGCTTTAGCAGTGCCATTGTGAAAGGAAATCCGTGGAACCTTAACAAGATGCCGAGTGTCCGTACATCCCTACTGCTTTGGCCTCACAAACGAGGAAGATACGTTGTGTGGTATTTCTGTGGTTCAGTTCATAAGAGTTTCAATGGTGTTTGCAAAACAGAGATAATGATACTTACCTACCTTGCAGTGTTTAAAAGGCCAGACTGCATTCAAGATTGCAGGCCTGTCTGCTGCCTTTAAAACAGAGCCTTGCATAAATGCAAATATCCAATATGTACTTCATGAAAGACAAATTTGATGGATTTTTACTCTGAATTATTTGAATGAGCAGAACTTCTCGGAAAGCATGCTGAAAACCTGGAAACAGGTGGACACTGTTCTTCTGTAACTTATGGCTAAGAATGATTTTGTACAAATTTCCAGCTCAGTCAGTACCTCTCAGCTAGTCGGCTTTGGTTTTTGAATTCCCATGTTGATATTCAGATAGGACACTTGAACCTGGAAAGTCAGAAAAGAGTGTCAGTTAAGCACCTGCTTTTAAACTGAAAATTGGATGTACAAATAGAAACTGTTCATTTCTACAGCAGTTAGTTATTAGTTAATCCTATAAATTAAAGGGAGTAGGAATTAATTTAGATAAGAATTATCCTTCAGCTGTGTCAGTGTTTAGCAATGAAAATCACTTATGTGCTTCTCTGGGGTAGTCTCTTCCCCTTTAAAGTTTGTGTAGATCCTCCTCTCAGAATACCTTCCTAAGCTAGAGTATTGCCCATTACTGTGGTCAGTATTGTCAGCAAAGGTTTTAAACACAGATGTTATCCCTCTGAAGCCAGGGTGGCTAGTCACATGCCTTTTGAAGTTATGTATTAAGCCTTTGATTTATCTTGCCTAAGTGCTGTAATTTGAGAGTCTGTTTTGCTCAGCTCTCTTTATGGTCAATGAAGATAATTATCTCCAAAATAATTTAGATTTTTAGAAGACCTGAAGTGCCTTTTGAAGCCGTGTATTTCCCTTTTACTGGCTTTAGAGAGGGTATAGGCTGAGTAGTCTTTTAACATCCAGATTTGGCAGAGCTGCCTAAACAAGGTGAGATGAAACTGAGAGTTGGTGAACTGGAGTTAAAATCTTCAGGACTATAAATAGCATGTTTTAATTACCTAAGATAGATTATTTTATCTGTGTAGTGACCATTTCGTTTCTTAACTATGTCAGTGAGAATCAATGTGTAGGGGTTTTCCTAGATGAGAAAAAGATTGTTTTACTTCAAGTAGCTATGTATAGATATGTATGCTCACTCCTAGGGTGTTCATATTGGATCTTAGGAAAAGTTTCTTTATGTAGAGGGTGGTCATGCATGGGACCTTGCTACTCAGGGAAGTGGTTGAGTCACCATCCCTGGAGGTATTTCAAAGTCATGTAGATGTGGTGCTTAGGGATATGGTTTAGTGGTGGGCTCGGCAGTGCTGGGTTATTACGGATACATATGATTGCTGAGCTGTACTTACGCCTAGCTCTGATCCCACCAGGAAGGGTCAAAGATTTTTCTTGGTCTTTGTTTCAGCTCAGCCTTCATACTTTGATGCAACCAGCTCTCTTTTTTCCTTGCTTTTTCACCAGGCAGTTTCCTGCTTTGGCCACTCTTTCATTGGTTTGTGGGCCTTGCCTGTGCTCTTGGCCCATATCAACCCCAGCCCAGATTTCTGCATCAGCCCTGGTTTGTGGTGGTTGAGTGTTTTGGGTTTTTTTTTTCTTTTTGTGTAGTTCTACTCAGCTGTCAACTCCAGTCTGTCTGTAGCTCTTGTTCTGTTCAAGTCCTAAAGAAGAACCACCTGTAATGCACATTAAGTCCAAAATTTACTTAACTATGCTAGAAACAAGGTCTCACAAGATCTATGGAGCCAAGTGGGTTGCACTAACCATACCCAGCAGTGGTGACCTGCTGTCAGTCCTGGGGTTTGGTTTACTGGGACACTTTCCAAAGAAATATGGTGTCATTTCCCTTCCTACACTACCAAGATGTCTCTGTGCGTCATGGGCTTCCTGATGCCTGATGGACACATTATTGGAGCTCTGCTCTGAAGGTTTACACGTATCTTTGGTACCACTCCAGAGCAGAATTATCCATAAGGTTAGTGAGATGTGAGGAAAAGAATCCAGCAGACCATTATATACCCAAGAAAATTTCATTACTATGACTTTGTCTTTTTTTTTTTTCCTTTTTCATTTCCCCTGACCTTTTTTCCAAATAAGAATCTTCTAAACCTTTCCCTCTTCTCACTTCAGATTCACCTCACATTTTCTAAGATACTTCTGTCTTCATAAATGCAGACTGGAAGCATTCTACATTTTCTTCTTGAGCATTTGGGGCTTTAGCCAAATAATTTCTAATAATTTCAAATGAAAAATATTTAATGTGAGAAATAACATGTAAGGCAGAACAAACATCCATTTCTAGGTGCAGATCTCATTATTGCTCAGACCTATAATTTTAATTACTTATATGAGCCATCTTCTTGACAGACATATTGAGAATAATTTAATTTATCCAATAAAATGAAGATGCAATATAACGGTTGGTGGGATTTTTCTGTCTTTATTCAACAGGGGATTTGGAGCAATGCAAAAATTCCTCAGATGCACAAGGCAGAAAATAATAGGTGGCTCAGGTTATGAACCACCCAGATTTCTCATATTTTAAATGATTAAAATGGTTATGAACTTAAACAGTCTACTACTGAGACATATAGCAATAATATTTTAGGTAGTATAACACCTACTTTGTTCCCTGTCTGTATTGTAGTTGTAAATGTGTACACTTCTGTTTTCAAGTGGAATTTATATATTTATTTTTTAAACATTGAGTAGAAAGTGTATATGTTAAATATCTTGGTTCATAATTTTTAAAACTATATCCAAAATGGATATGTACACAAGTATGTAAATGTGCATGTGTTCCATATGACTGCTTATGTGTGCTTTCTTTACAAGTTGATTGCTAGATATGTCAATATGTCTTTAATGTGAATGTTTGTGATTCAGAAAATTATTTAAATACATTTATTTTTCAATAAAATTATTAAAATGTAGATATTAGTAATACTATAACTTAATTTCTAAAATTTGTCACTAATATACTGTATTCAAAAATCAGAAGTGGTGGACATCCCTATTTTAAAAAAGGCTCTATTTCAAAAGCTAAAAAAAAAAAAAAGGAAAATACTTTTACATGGGCTTGATCCAACACCCAGACAAGGAAAGGAACTGACTCCCACTGACTTTAGTTGAGAATTTAAGATCAGATTCCAACTATAGGTAAGCTTTTTTTTAAACTTCTATTAGACAGATTGGAAAAATGAATGTGAAGTAGACAAGATTGTGCAGTCTTGTATTTACAGCAAATGTCAAACTTAGTGGTTTAGGGCACAGAGACTTAATGGCTTTGGTACAAGGGATCCAAGTTTCAGGCTCCTCATTGCAGACCACGTTCTTCTCTTGAAGCCTCTGCAACTTGTGCTTTTCTGCTTGTTTTGGAAACAAGCTGGAAAAGAAACTCCAAGGAAAAGACTGCAAAAATCATACTAAATCTAGTTCATGTAATGTACGGGTTAGAGAAGCAGTGTTTAAAAAAGGAAGATTGTGGAAAAATTGCAAACTAATTTAAATGTGGCAAGTTAGCTTTCCCGCGTTGTATGTAAATATCTATAATACACATTACACAGAATAGGTGGTTTGGATGAGAGCTCTGGAAAGAATCTCAGCTTCAAGAACTCCTGAGTGTTTAATTTTGCAGTGTTAATGTTGATTCCTTCTGCTTAATATGCCAAAATCTCTACAGTATGTTGGCCATTGACTTTAAATAGAGACTAATATATCTATTAAGAAATAATTAAACAATTTCATTATTGGTGAATTTTGGCAAATGTAACACTAAAACATAAATTTGTTGTCTTTGTGGCAGACATTATATAATGATCATTAAATATTATTCTGTCTTGTGAAAAGCACGAGGGCTTTTCTTTCCATTTCCAAACACAGCCTGCATTAAGTTCAGGAGAATGTCTTGTTCTCTTAAACCTCACAACAGTATTTTTAATTTCTTCCTATGTTCCAGTGTCTTTCCCCTCCAGTACCTCATTAATGTTCTCCCCTATAGTCTGCCCTGACAATATCCTTAGCTTTTTGTTGTGTTCTCCACCATCCACTATTTTGCTGTGGAGACTGGGATGAGGCAGCATTTTGGCTGTTTGAGCCACCCAGGTGCTGAGTGCCTGGTTGACCATTGCCTGTCACAGACCATGAACAGCACTTAAGGCCTGAACTATTTTCTAGTTATTTGGTGATTTTTGCCAAACTTACAGGAGCTTGCCATTTTTGAGGACAAAATCTGGTTTAAATTGGGTGGTGAATTTTAAAGTTACTTTTGGCAGATTGACCAAGATGCACAGAAAAAAAAAACTTGGCTAAAAACACAGCCCAAAATTCTTTACTCCCCCTTAATCCAGAAGAAGACACTCTTGAAAGACTAATTAATATAAAAGTATCTCCAGTTGTTGACTACTTAGGTATTTACCTTCTGACTTTTTTTAGGTTCAGCAGATAGATCGTGTAGTAGAAGTTGTGGAGGAAACTATTAAAGGTAAGCATCACACTTAACTAATTGCAGCTGGTCTGAAACTTGTAGGCATTAGCAAAAGTGGTGCTGGTGTGTTCCTTTTCAACCTAACATTTGCTTTGTGCTCTAGCTGAATGTTTGGACAGTGCTATACTTTGTCATGTATGCTTTGTGTAAGTGGTAATTTCAGAGATGTTTTCTGTCAGGAGCTCTGTGGGCTGTTGGTTTCATAGGTGAATGATCAAGAGGAGACTTCAAGAAATCATTTCGTCAGTGCAGGTTGGTGTATTATATAAAGCTCCTGCTCTATCTTAATTGAGTGTTACACTTCTACTTGCTTTTGTTTAGTTCTCTGGTATTTTCTTCTTTTCCGATGTTTTGGCTTACTTCCCTGAGCCCTTCTCAGCAGGACAGATAAATTATCTTCTGGTTTAATGTTCTTTTGTAACTGTGTTCCTTGTTCTCTCTGGCTTTGTTCATGTGTGTGTACTCTTAGTACTTTGCAGTGAAGGAGGGAAAAAACCAGTATTGCTTCTGCAGCCTGACCAGTAAACATTTGCTGTTAAATAAATATATGTGTCTGGGTCTTTCTGGGTTACCTAAGTTTGTCTCCATTACTTATCAGGCCATAAAAATTACTGTTCCATGAAGCTTTGAATTATAAGGTTTGGTTAAACTGGCTGTACTTTCAATATAAACAAGTGTCTAGTCCACAAGACATTGTCAGTAACTTTAATGCTGGAGTATGACTTTTTTTTTTAACTACAGCACAAAGGTTTAAAGCAGTGCAAATTTTTAAAAGGAAAAAAAGCTTCTATCATGAAATTGTGTAGTGTGGTGTAAGGCTTCTAGAGCTTGTGGTTTGAAGGCCTTAAGATTTCATGTTGCTTTGAATGCTTTCAGAAGTGAAACCTGTACTTTTATGTACTGCCAACCAAAACTTTTCCCAGTTTGTCCTTAACTTATGGCATCTATTTTTGGGGGTACAACCTACTTTACCATATGAACAAAGAAGAAATACATTCAGCACATATCTTTTTATTTAATAAGCCAAACTGTTTTCCCAGAAACATCACGGTGTTCAAGACAATATGTTGGAAATGAGGATGCTTCATGATTTTTACAACAGTGTGGTATTTCAGATCCCTATGTGCTTTTTCCTGAATTTTATTTGTTCTTAAGGGAGTAAGATGATAACCTGGGTCAGCATGCCCTCCCTTTACAAAAAGGGGCTTTGTAATATTTCTACTGGCTCTAGATATTACTGCTTTTTCGATAACATAATTACTCAGGTTATGGTGACAGAATGTTATAGGAGTAGGAAGAGTACAAATAATCTAGTAGCAGCTGTTAAAATAATGATTTTCATTGAATGGATTTTTAGATTGCTTTTTAAACATTGATATGATTCTGGAAAGTAATGTTCATAGGCATGTTAATGAACATTTAAACTTTAAAAAGTGTGAATTTTTGGAAAGATTTTTGTTCCTTTCTAGCTTACTAAAAGTAATTTGACTTAGAAGGAGAAACTGAGCTTCTGAATTCCATACATAGTTCCAGTTCCATCAAGGATTTCCCAAAAGGTAATGGAACACAGGATTTCTGAAGTTTTATTGGAAAAAAATGAACAAAAAACAGCTCTCTGGTTTGAGAGAGACATTGACATACTGGAGAGAGTCCCAACAGAGATGGTTAAGAGACTGAGACTGGAGCATTTCTCCTCCTAGCAGAGCCTGAGAAGGCTCAGGGAGGGAACTCACAGCGAAGTATACAAATACCTGACGAGAGGGTGCAAAGAGAAGTGAGACAGACTCTTTTCAGTGGTGCCCACAGACAGGACCAGAGGCAATGGGCACAAAAAAGTACAGGAGGTTGCCTCTGAACACCAGGAAACGCATTTTGACTGTGAGGATGACCAAGCACAGGCTCAGGTTACTGAGGGAGGTGGTAGAGACTCCATCCCTGGATGTATTCAAATACTGTGGACGTGGTCCTGGGGAACTGGCTGTCAGTGGCTCTCCTTGAGTGAGAGGGTTGGACAAAATGGTCTCCAGAGGTCCTTCCCAACTGTAACACATCTGTGACAATAAAATTACAACTGGAAGGAGAATCAAGTTGGCAGAGATCATAGCATATGATAATGGCTTACTTTTGTAAAAGCCAGCCAAAAAACCAGGAGCTTTTACTTATATTTCTTTAATTTATTTAAAGAAGCTGTATTAATTTATGTATTTTGGAATCGTCTACTAATGGAGAAGAATGTGAAGCTCTTTTTAATTGTGTTTTATGAAGAGTCTAACTGTGAACTTCCATTATCTGAGTGAAGTAAAATGCTGTAGATAACAGGACTGTTGATTAGAATATTTTTTTAATATATAATAGATACATGGTAGAAGATTAAATTGGTGTAAGATCAAATGAAATGTAACCCTTTGTTTTCATGAGTCTACATCATTAGTAACAGCTTCTGAAGCTGCTAATGCTTTCAGGAGATGGAGGTGATGTGGGATGGGGGATTAAATATGAATTCTGAATTGAGAGCCAGCTTACACCAGTGACCTCTAAGTCAAACTGTCAACCTGTCATAGTTGAGTGACACAGTTTTTTTTCACCTTTTTTTTTTAAAGAAAAGCTAAAGGCTGCATGCATGGTATACTCTTGTAGTGTGGTTATGAATATACTGAAAGCTTAAAAATATTATATATTGAATGTTTAAAAAATATTTGACTGAATAAGTGGAACTTTGTAGTGTATGTGCTCTGTAGGACAGCTCTGTAGATTGGTCAGCCTAACAGAGTTGTCTGGATTTTCTGTCCAAATTCCAAGGTGGAAACAGGTTACCCTGTTGCTGGTTTTAAGTCTAAAAGTCTAGCTTTCCCTGGCTTCCCATTTCTTAAGTCGTACCTTAGTTTTTTCTTGGATGCTTGAATTTTGTAGTACACAGTTTACAAAAAGGGAAAGTTTGTAGAAATATTTTTTTCCTTATCTTTTTTTTTCCTTAATAGTCATCTTTTTAGTTTTTCATGAAAATGGCTTCCCTGTTGGATTTGGTTGAAAGCTTGCTGTACTCCCAAAGAAAATTGATTTCTTGGAATTATTTAGAACTCTTTGTATGAAATATGAAAGGATTTCTTCTAGCTTTATTTCTCAATCTTAAGGGCATTGTCAGTAAAACCTTTTCAGAACAATGGCATTCCGCTGGGTCAAGAGATGGTGGTTTCAAGAAATATATCTTTGTGGTGGTCTTTACCACATCTGTATGAAGACAGAATAATTGTTAGTTCCCAACTCTCCATTGAGATAATTATGATAAACACCTTTCATGTGATTTTATCTTTTTATCCTACTTAATCAGAAAATGGAAAAGAAGGATGTCCACGTTTGTTGTTGCACTAACAGCCAAAAGATGGAGAGAGAGAGAGAGAGACTTTTAAGAGTGATTTCTCATTGCCATCCTAACTTTTATCACAAGTGTTGAATTGAATCTTTGAAATTTCCTAATTATCAGGTAAATTAGCAGGTAAATTGTCACTTCCAGAAGCGATCTTCAATAGCAGTGCATTATTTGTATGCAATGTCTAATTAATATTTATACTGTGTCCCAAGATATATTTTAACTAGAGGCATCTTCATGTACTTTTCATATGTTACGGTAATTTATAATCTGAAACTTCTATACTGCCTGAGAGGAACTAGACAAAAAAATTCATTCACAGTCTCCGAACTGAATTTCTCAAAGTGACAGCCACAATTGTGTAGCCAGTGTCTCTCAATCTTCCTGATAAACAGAATGATTTTGTGATGCAAGGTTCTGATTTAACAGTTTAATAAACCTTGCTTCATCTGCGCGTTACCCAAATTTTAAGTCTGGATTACAGTAATTTTTTACAACATTAGGGCACTCATTCCCACTCGTGTGCTTAGTTTTCCAGTAGGATGTTATGATTACATAGAATGTTAGGAAAGTATTGCTAAGGAATTGAGGTGTCTGTGAGCTAGGTGAAAACAGGCCTATAATTGATGTATGTTCCATCACTTAGTAAAATTTCTGTATAGAATAAAAAAGTTATTTGGGATGATCAGTTTCTATAGTATGCTCCAATAAGCTGAAGATTTGTCTTTGGTGGGAACTGCAGAATGTCTTTATGGTGACTGCTCAAGTCAGCTTTTTATGAACCACTCTAAAATCTGTCTTTAAAAAAAACCTGTGTGTGTATACAAGCTTGGCTGTAAACACTTTACAGTAGGCAAGAGAATACGTTTGTTCTGTATTTTAAAGGAGAAATGTTAACTGCTTAATGCAGAAATTCCTCTTTTCTGGCTTTGAATTTAGGTCTTCAGAGATTTAGGTCTTTCCCCCTTCCTTTCTAGACATGCTCTCAAATCCCATGTTATTAAGGGTTTGTGGGGGTGGGAGGCATGGGACCAGAGTATTTGTGTACAGTCTGCTTTTAGCTTAGGCCTTAGGGAGATGAGGGACATGGGTTGAATTGAGTTTAGTCGATATTGTGTCTGTCTAATGCTTTCACAAAACATAGTTTTACAATGGGTCATTAGACCTGATTATAAAAAACAACCGAAGGAAATTACTTCAGGGTTGAGCCTTTTATACTTAACATAACCTTTCTTGGTTTCAGTCACGTTGACCTGTCTGGTGAAGTTGCCCATCCATTCCCAGTTTAAACATTAACCATTATTTGCTAAACTGTTTAATTGTCCTCATGTGGTTAGCAGTTATGGATTGATGATAGTTGCAGTGTCTGTCTGTATGAAAATGAGATAAATGGTACCTATACTATATATAGGCTAAAGTGTAGAATTTATACTGGATTGTCCACCTGAGAGTGTGTGTATATATATGTACATATATAAATGCCAGAATATTAAATAGTATTTGTACGTGCTGCTTGATTTCACTATGATCTGCTGGTAACAGAAGATAAAATAGTGTCTTTTCAATTTCTATGATTGTTGGAAGAGTAGCCTTGACTTAAGAAGCTGATGACAGGCCAAATGAAGAATCAAAATTGGAGGAGTCAGGAGTTCCTATTTGAGGAAAAGTATCATTTGGCTCCCAGTCAGGAAACTGACTGTTTGTGCCAAAGTGCAGCTTAAGGAGGGTCAGATGGAGGGTAGTGGCCTCATCAAGTCCCTGTTTCTGTTTCTATCTCCTTTGAAATGACATAGAAAGGGAGGGGAGGGGAGCCAGTTTGGGGTGAGTCGTTTTATTTGTTTCACTGTGTGGTGGGTTGACCTTGTCTGGCTGCCAGACCCCCACCCAGCTGCTTTCTTGCTCCCACTCTTCACGAGGGCAGCGGAGAAAATAAGATGGAATAACTCTTGGGTCATGATAAGGACAGGAAGATCACTTACCAGTTACCATCATGGGGAAAACAGACTCGACTTGGGGGAAGTTAATTTAATTTACTGCCAATTAAAAATAGAATAGAGTGGTGAGAAACTATAGCTAGCTTCCCCCACCCCTCTTCTTCCCAGGCTCAGCTTCACTCTCTCATCCCAGACTCCTCCGTCTCCTCCCCCTGAGTGGTGCAGAGGGATGGGGAGTGCAGGCTGTAGTCAGCCCAATACAGCCTCTCTCTGCTGCTTGTGCTCCCCTACACTGTTCTCCTGCTGCAGCCTGGGGCATTCCTGTGGGCGATCCAAGAACTGCTCCAGCGTGGCTCCTCTGCAGGGAGTGCAGTCCTTCCCGAGCAGGCTGCTCCGGCGTGGGTCCCCCCCAGGTTCCCTGCAGTTCCTTCCAGAAACCCTGCTCCAGGCTCCTGCTTCCGTGCCCTGCCACAGGCTGCAGGGGGGTGTTCTGCGGCACTGTGCTCTTCTCCAGTGGCTGCAGGGGAATCCAGTGGGGTGCCCGCAGCACCTCCTCCTCCTTCTCTTTCTCCTCCTCCTTCTCTTTCTCCTCCTCCTCCTCTTCTCACCTTGCTGCTCCCAGGGCTTTCGCTCACACTTTTTTCCTTGCCGCCAGGCAGTGTTTTTCCCTTTCTTACACCTCTGACAGCTGTGGAGCTCCACTGTGCCGTGTGGCAGGGCTTTTGGAGGCAGCTGGAGCCAGCTGTATCTGGCACTTGGCAGCCCTGGCGTCTCCTCACAGGGGCCCCTGCAGCCCCCTCTACACACCTTGGGAGCAGTACCACGTCCCTAATGCTATTTCCAGGAGGTGGAATTGTCTTTTAAACTGAGGTTATGGAAAAGTAAAGGTGCTGATTGGAAAAACTGTGTTCAAGGCAGGTTGGATAAGGCCTTGAGCAACCTGGTCTAGTGGGAGATGTACCTGTCCATGGCACAGGGGTTGGAACTAGATGATCCTTAAGGTCCTTTCCAACCCCTTAACACTCTATGATTCTATGAACTTGTGCCAAGGGCTGTGTTTGACAGATTTAAGAAAGCTGGGTGAGGTGGAAATCACATTTTCATTGGGCAATACACAGAGCTACAGCGAGTCAGTAAGTTGGGGCCACGACTGTGACTAAAAGATTCATCCATCACCCATTTGTATGTATCAATCACTGAGGTTAATGGCATAATGTGGTACATGTCACCCCCTGCCTCTGTTTTGTGTGCCTTGGATTGGAAATTTTGGAGATACTCCTATTTAAACAAAATTATAAATTTTTTGTTGTCATCTAAAAACAAAGCATTATGGGTAGAAAGAATGTCATTACTCAAACTAGTAGCTTTTTTTTTTTTTCCTTTTTTATTTAAGAACTACCTTGACAACAGGCATTGGCTTATAAAGGACCTGGCTGGAAGGAGTCCCTTTTAAACAACGGTCTTTTCGTGCGGCCAGATGCTTCAGTGAGAGCACCAGGTTGCATTTTGATTGCCCATTTCTGACTGCTTGCTAAAAGTGTGATGTACTGAAGGGTACTGATGAGTTCAAAATAGTAATACCGTGATCTGTGCCAGTATCAGTTCGGAGAGTTCAGCTTTGTAGACTGTAATTTAAATAAAAATGTAGAGCATGATGATGGATATACAGTAATTGTGGAGAAACTGTTTCTGAAAAGACAGATTTTAATTGCTTTTTTAAAACGTCAATAATGATGTGGCTCAACATTAAAATCTTCCTTGCTGGGGCAAGAGATTTCTGTTACCATCAATTGGTTTCTGTTCTTACAAGAAAGTTTATTGCTGTTTTTGCTGTGACCACTGTGTTTGGGCATGCAGTGACTATTAGGTGTGTGAGCTGATCTAGGACTTTAGATAGGTTTTGTAATTATTTTTCTCAGTGTAGTTATTTCATTGATTTCATTTATAAATCTGATAGAACTAACTATCCTTGTTATGACTGTCATTGTTAGGACTTTATTTTGTAAGCTCACAGAAACTGAATGGGATATAAATAGTGCCACAGAAGAAGCAAACAAGCAATTGGGGGGAAACAGATTGAAAATCTCAGCACCAGAATTGTGATTGCTCATTGTTAAATGAGCCTGTGATGTGCCCAGAAAAGTTGCCTTTTCTTCCAGACCTGTATGTGCTCTTTTCCACACTTTAAATGAATGACTGTCTTACAGCATTCCTATTTTTCTGTCCTATTCACATTGGTTAGACTCAGCTGGATTTAGCTCTGTTAGAGAATCCATGTGGCTGGTAAATGTAAAGAGTACCTCATTCAAACCGGGGGAATTTAGTAAAAGCTTGCTTTTGCATACAGCGAGAAGTTCAGCTCAGCATTTCACTCTAAGGCAAAATTTGTTCTGTTCAGCCTGCACACCCCAAAACATTAGGCAAGTTACTTGTGCTGCTGCTGCAGCTGGCCCCGACAGTCCTCCTTTGAGCACTTCCCTTTCTCAGAATGCAATCTGTTTTATCTGATTCAAAATGTCTTTTCCCTTGGAAGTTTCTCTCCAGTATGTCCTGAGGTTTTGAGCAGAATCTTTGATCCTAATCAAATGCATTTCTTCACAGAGAGATGAGGACAGAGGGTCGAGGGAACTCTTCCTGTAGTCGATTCTTAGTATTGTCCTTCTGAGCTGTGGAATTGTAGCTGGCATTTTGAGCTCACAGGAGATTTAATGTTCAGGCACTTTTTCAGAAAGACAATAACGTTGCATGATCTCAAAATAAGTTGAGTGAAGCTATTGAATCCTGAAAAAAGAAATAGTGCCTTAATAGGGCATTTCAAGTGCTTTTGCTGTGAGAGAGGAAAATGCTATGGATGTGTCAAAAATGTTCTTGAATACTTACATTCTTAATTTAACTTGGTGAAATTTTTACGTGGACAGTAATTCCTTGTTAATAGTTAATCTTTTTCTGTATGACTTGTTGTACAGTACAGTTTTAGTGCTTACAGATATTGTTATGATTGAATCATACACTGGAGACATACCAAGAATAAAGAGGAATTGCATCTTTAATGGAGAGAAAGTGGTGTATGAATTTTAGTGATCTGGGACACCTGCGGACCTTTTCTACTGAATATCTTGTTTCTGAAATTACGTAAAATGAATTTTAAAAAGCTCCTGTCTTCACCGGTGTGACACTCATATTCCAGAGTCTTCCAAAGCAGTATTATTGTTGGATGCCAATTCCAGGTGCAGCACATAGTAATTCTCTGTATTTCACGCTAGTTACTAATGTGCTGTATGCTTAGTAATGCCTGCACATTTCTAGGAAGCTTTTTGAGTTGGTATAGGGTGGAAGGCAGTCTTTTAATGAAAGAGTTTGGAATGCAGAGACTGGATCAAACCTACCACCTGCTATCAGCATCCTAATGGGACTAGATGCCTGGCCCAAGGCGTGGTGCAGTGACACACAAGGAAAGATCAGTAACTCTGGCAGCATTGATCTGAATTATTCTCTGTCTCTTTTAATGGACCTAGTTCCTGCCTACACTGGATGAAGGAGTTAGACTGTTACAGAACATTCCCATCTTCACTGATATAAAAGAGGAATAATTTATATTAGTTGCTGGGCCAGGAGCGGAGCATATACCTTTCAGTTAGGTTTGGCTTTTCTTTGCTCCCTGAATTTACTTGAGACAGGAAATCCCACTGATGACATTCGGGGATGCCAATGTGCTTCTGGCCAGCCGGAGTTGGTTTGGGTCGGAGCATCCACACGGCGAAGTCCTAAACCAATTAGTGTCCCTGTTTTTGCACTTGTGTGTGTCTGACAGCATGTGATTGCTCTGGGGAGCTTGGGAATTCCTTTGAAATCAGTCATGTCTGCTGTGGGACAGCATGTTTGTGCTGCAGGGCAGGGAGAAAAGATGGGAAGAGGACCTTATGATCTGCCCTTGCTTGATGCTTATTTCAGTCTTTATGACTGCTTTTAGTTCTTCTTTACACTTCTTCCTTTCATTTTTCTTTGAAGAAATTTATTACTTTGTTGTCCCTTCATATGCTTTTACTTTCCTTTCCTCAGCTACGCTGCTCCTGTGTGCTATTTTTTCCAGCACTAATCTTGAGGAAAGGAAACTCTCTATTCATTAAGAACCAAACAGTGGTGGAAGGAAATGTGTGCAAGAGTACATGAAATAGTGCTTAATCCTGTTCTCTAAAGATGCTGGAGAAGATCAGGCAGATTGGTGAGAGACATCTGAGAGGTGCAGAACGGTGCCTTGGCAGCCGTGCTGTGAGGAAAAAAGTGTCTTTCAGGAAATGGTGAATAACCTCTAAGCATAGTGATGTAACTGGGAAAGGGAAAGAATGGGTAACAGAGCAAGCAGAAAACAATAGAAATTGTTGCTGCCAAGGCTGGGGTTTCCTGCATCTTTGAGGATTTTCTGTAAAATTGTGGTTTTGAGCTGCTTGAGATATCTGCACTGAACTTGGAAGCTAACAGCTAAGAAATCTGTCTGGCTGGGAGCTGTGTTCCAGAGTCACACTGTGTAGCTCCAGCGGGGTGTGCAGGGGTGGGGAGGGACCCTCAGTGGGTGCCGTTTTCCATCTTTCAAGCAGATAGAATTTCCCAGCAGTTCTTGAGGGGTGCCTATGGACAGAGTGAAGCTGACTATTTTTTTAAGCATAATATAGATCCACTACTATCTGATATGATGCCGATAGCCAGGTAAAGTTGAATGAAATTGACTAAGCCAGGCCACTTCCTCTTCACTTATTCTTGTAATAAAATAAGAAAGTACCAGTCCCATTTGAATCTGTTTGCTCTAATATCACTAACATGCTTCTGTCGTTCTAGGTCAGGTGGTAGATCTGATGGTAGCCTGAGGTTCACAGGACGTTTAATGCTGTAATCTTATGGCAAAGAAATTCCATTACCTGTTTCCTTCATATATTTGTATTTCAAGATTGGGCATTCTCCATCAATCCTGAAGCACATACATTTATAATTAAAGTTATATGTACGTACCATTAAAACGGATCTATTTCTTGGTGTCCTTTTCTACAAGTGAAAATAAATACCTTGAAAATATTTTCATTTTCTATACTGAATTATCAAACTAGACACATTTAAATGCCCTCTTTTAGATTAACAATAGGATTTAATATCCTGATTAATTCATTCCAACCTCATCCTTCTTGCAGATAGTGCCAAGCAATGTGAATTGCGGCTACTGACTTCTGTGTAAAGATGAGTTTAATATTAAACAGTTCTGAAAACTAGAGAGCTCTGATTCATTTTAAATTGTTCCTCGCTTGATTTCATTTGCACTTGCTGTGAGTGATTCTGCTCTGCAAGTGTCCTTGCTGGACTTGGTTAGTACTTCTGTTATGTTGTAATCCGTATTAATTATCTACTAATTAGTGAAAAACTGCTCTTGAAGCATGACCTAAACCACTAATTAACTTTTTCAGGGTTTTTTTTTTTTGTTTTTTTCTTAATGGAATTTTATCTGCTGCTAGACTACGTGGAAGCAGAAAAGTTATTTTTATAGCAGAAGCAGTTAATAGGCCCAGATCGTTTAGGCTTTCCTATCTAACCTGACTGGATCTGTTTGTCTTTAAGCTGTGTTTCAAAGCTTGCATTGTAGAGTGAGGCCTCAAAAAAGCAGTGGTGTTTGTTTGATATCTGAGATGGAGCACTCATCATTATGGTAATAGACTTGTGATTAATTCAGTTTTCAAAAATGTTGTACAAAACTTAAAAAAATAAAGGAAAGAAACAAAACAAACATGAAAAGAAAGCCTTCTTTTAAGTTTAGGACACCTGCTTTGCTTAGGTAAGTTATGCAACCTGTCAAGTCAGATAGAAGGTAACTTAATCAGATAAAATGCTTTAGAAGTAAAGCTTAATTGCAATGTTTTGTCCCCTTCTAAGCATTGAAAGGAGGTAATGAATGAGATTTAAAATTACTACTTTTTCTGTTAAACTTGATATTGGTCTGGGCTTAATAGTGCTGTTTAGACAATCTAAAAAATAGTCATTTAGCCTTTTCCTAGTTGAAGATGGCAGAAGATTTAAGTTTTCTTGAAATAAGTATGAGGAAAAAAAAGATTTACAGCATGTGAAAAAGTATGATTCAGTGTTTATAAAGTTATGTTTTATTAATAGTAGCAATTCTGTAAACAGAATGCTTTAGTGATTACTTAAAATGAAACAAAATAGTCCTTGTATGGAGTAGGGGAGAAAGGATTTAAGGTCATGAATACTGTAATCAAGGGGGTTTTTTCTTAAGAAAAATAATTAAGTGTGCCTGCAACACAAGTCACAGTAGCTGGATGTGCGTGTGCTGCTTGCTTTCTGGAAGCATTAAACTCTCTGCTAAAAGTCATCTCCCACGAGAGGCATTTTTTTTTAGCCTCTGGTGTCTGGACTGAAAAGTACAGGGATGTTGTTATTCTTAAGTACCCCACAGGTCTTACAAGCCTCATATTAATTGGAGCTTCAGTGTCATTCAGGACGAATATGGGAAGTGTATTTTATGTGAGGATAAGCTGTTGTATTTGATTTCCTGAGCTCAGGCACAGGGTTGGGGTGGGTGTTAGCATTCAGTGGATCATGTGGGAGATGATCACAGAGCTGGGGTTTCTTTCCTGAATAAAGGAAGTCTCTGACGATAGGAGAAGCTCAGTCTTATTCTCCCTAGAAGTTACATTCTATGTGTAGAATGTCCTAATGTTGTGGGGGTGTTTTTGGGGGTGGTTGCCTGTTTGAGTAATGCTCACAGTATGAGAAAGGGAGAGCGTGAGCTAAATTCCTGTTAGAGACCAGTAACTCACATTTCCCTATGTTGAATATAACAACACAGTTCCTTGTGAGGGTTTGTGAGGCGTCCCAGATTCTGCGCTCTGAGATATTACTTGGGGAGGGAGGCAGGTTGGTTTTGTGGTTTGTTGTTTTAATTTTGTTTTTTAAACTTAAGAATGGTGGTTTGACCCCAAATCTAAGTGTGTGAATTTTAAATTTTGGGTAACTGGTTAAGCCTGATTGTTTTAAGACTCCTGTGAATTGTTCCACTGTATTTTTAGCCATAAATCCAAATACACTTTTAATATGGCGATGCTGTTGAATATTTAAAAAATGGATAAACTAGTTTATTCCAAATAAACCACAGTATTAAGAAATACAAAAAGGAATGTTGTCTGTTTCTGGTTTAAGACAATCACTTTTGTTATACAAGTAAATAAAATGGTGCTATGCTTGTAGCTCATCAATGAAGCATTAGATTAGAAAGTAACTGATGGTATTGTGAGACAAGGATATTGCTGTTATTCTCAGGAAAAGGTAGAAATGAATAATTTAGCAAATGCTAGTAGCACAAGCACCATATTACTAAATTCACCACAGGATGTAATGAAATTTTTGTCAAATGCAACTGTAGAAGTAATGCCTTTTGTTTCCTGTTGACATTATGATGTCTTCTATCAGTATTAACCATTAACCATTATGATTCCTATTGGTATTAACCTTTATGCTATCAGGTCAGTCCTGCTCCCTTATTCATTAGATCACATTTTTGATTGAAAGTTTTTATTTATCTTTAAAAAACTTGAGGAAGATGTTATTCTAGAAGTAGTTGGGTTTTTTCCAGGCTGCTGTTACCATATCAAGGAAATGAATTAAGAGCATGAATGCCACATTATTCAAAAATAATTTATGACTTCTCAAAACAGGCAGTGAAGAAAGGCTTAGACTGGTGAAGAAATTAATTTTGTAAATAGCTGTTGGTAACATAAGTTAGGAGCTTTGGTGTAGCACAGATTTTAATTGATTTGAATTGGTCATAGGCTTTGCTGTGCTGGATGTAGCTCAGCTCATACTTTAAAGTTTCATGCATTCCTCTCACCCTGTTCCTATTTTAGGGTTAGTTTTGTCTTTCCTGAAATATTTGGCAGATTGAAGCTGTAGGGTTTACTATCAGGGAGTTTTCCAAGTTTGACAGACACATGCTTTCTCTTCCTGCCAGCCTGAGTTGTTGCTTCCCAGCTCTATTCAGGTATCTACCATTAGCTGTCGCTTGCTGTCTCTCACCTGCTGATTCTAGGCTTTGTGGAGTAAATGATACAAGTCTTGCACTTATAACTTGGGCACACTTTAGGCTACCTTATGCAATAATACACACAATTGTTTTGATTCTTCATTGTTAGTTCTTGCTTCTGAATATCAATGAACCCGCTCATTTGTGCACTTTAAATACAGGACTTGTTGTGGTATGACTGATGTACAGTTGTAGGCAGTAGGTGAAATTATTCCTGTTTTACTCTCTGAATATTAATGGCTTCAGGAAGGTAGTTGTGAGGCAGTTTTCTGACGTGCAGTTGTCCTGGTGTGGGAGGAATATGTGCAAATCTTGGTAGTCAGCTTAGCCATGGACATGTGAGGATATGCTTTGCAGCACTTTCTCTCAGACATGCACAGTCAGGTAACCTTCAAATGTGTTGGTTCTCCATCTAATAAGTGAAAAAAGTATTTAGTTGTTTATTATCTACTAATTTAGGTTTGAATGAAATTTTGGGGAAGAATCTTTTAATCCTGCCATACAACCCATTTAAATATTTTTGCTGTGTTGTTATTTGCTAGAGAATCTGAAAATGAGACTGCTTAGATAATTTTAATAATATAAAACAGAAAATGCAAGTGTGAAAAGATAATTGGATGAAATAATTTGCTCATTTTAAGATAATTTATTTTACCTGTCAGTATCTCTTTTTAAATGCTCTGGCTGATGGAGATACATTATTACATCTCATTCTCATTTTCAGTCTTTGAAATATAAACACTACTTCTGAAGAAGAGCAAATCAAAACAACTATGATGAGACTTGTTCTTTGTATTGACTGCATTTTTTTTGCTTAATTTGAAGGTCATTCTGTGAGACTGCTGGGTCAGAAAAAGGATAATGGAAAACGTTTGGGAGGAGCACGACTGGATTTGCCAAAGATTAGGAAGAATCCACTGATAGAAATAATTTCCATCAATACGGGGTAAGAATCTTCCAGACTTACAAAGCATTCAGTACTGCGGAGGAATTTAATTTATTTCTTTCTGCAGGTCTAGTATACTACTCCTAAGATACACAGAAGGAGGCAAGATGACCACTTTTAAATAGTTTAAGATGTTAAATTACATTCATTTTGGAAAATAAATCCTTGCTTATTTGTTTACGAGAAGAAAAGAACATTTATAGGGTTTTTTCCCCCCTGCGTTTTTTTGATTTCTAAGGTGGTAGTTCCAGAATATTGTTAGTAACTCGTTATGATCTGTAAATGTCGTTAAGATCTGTCCGATGTGATTGTCAGCCCAGATATATTAATGGCTAAATTAGATATAGTTACTTCTGTCTTGCCCCTCTAACCTGTTTGTAAAGAGTCGTCATGTATCTATTTCATTCTTACAATCATTTGAACAAGCTACTCTCTCCTGTCAATCAACTCTGGATGCCCATTTCCCCATAAAACTACAAGTATCCTTCTGTTGTGTACTCTTACTTTGAGGAATTCTATTTTAATCTTCCTTCCTTGCTGATTTCCTTTTATAACCATCAGTTGTTATTCTTCCATTTTGTCAATTTATTAAAAAAAGAAACAAAGCAGCAACAACAAAAATCACACAAGTCCTCTTCTGATTTTCCCATCTTCTCCAACTTAAATAGTAATTTCCCTGGTGGTAAAATTTAAAATGCATTGCTCTGGGCATCCCAGGTATGTGTGAACTCACTGCCTCGAATGAAAAAAAAAAAAGTGGTGTATCTCAGTTCTGAGTTTAGATTAGCACGTTCATAAGCATTTCACAGAAGAGTTTTGATTCTATCTTCTTTCTTTGTTGCCCTTTAGTAATGTGGCCTTTGTAATTGCTGTGAAACCTAGTGTGCTGTTTATGGTTAGAATACCAGTTCAAGGCTTAGTGTGGTTACTTTTTCTTCCTCTGGCTTCTGGTAAATGTATGGGTGGCATTTTGTCATATTGCTGGATTATAATACCTTTTTATACTGCATTTTTGTTTATGGATTGGTTTTGAAGTCTGGATATAAGCTCTTCTGGTGCAGTTACTTCAAATGTTCTAAAGTCTTTACCTTATTTTCTTTCCTATGAGCATCTTGTTTGTGCCCATCAAAATCCTTTTCATGATTAAGGCTATTCTTTTACATTTGGCTGTGTCTGACTTTCAGATGCTATAAATTTTCCTTTTCCATTAATATTTATCACAGTCTAATATTATAATATTTTTCTAGTTGTAAATGCTGTCAAGGTTGTAAGCTAATTGAGCTATGGTCTTGTTCATGTCTTTTGATGTATAGTAATGAATTTAAGATAGGAAAATTAGAAATACTGTTATTTCTAATCTCAGATTATTACTAGTTTAATTACAGAGGTTAATACAAGAGTACTGTAGGGTATATACACTTAAGCATTAGGTGACTGATGAGGGTAGCAACCATTTGAATTTTTTTTTAATATATTTTGAACAGATGTATTTTTATACTGGGTTTTGAAAAAACAATTATTTCCCAAATTGATCAAACTGCAGGCTGTTAACATCTCCTAAGAAGTTACCCTCAGAAACCCTTTCCTTTAGAAACTGATGGTTTACAGACAATAATTATATTGCTTAGTAGTTATTGCTGTTCTCAGGTCAATAGAATATGTATTTTCTACCATAAGACAATATAAAAACATACTGGAAACCACAAAAACATATCTGTTTCATGGAGAAGAAAGTCAAAATTAACTTGATAAGGCCAAAGCATCCTTAAAGCCTCAAATAAACAAGTTACTTGTATAAAACACCTAAATTAACTACTATCTCAATCTGTTATATTGCCTGCTTTCCTCTCCTGAAATACAGATTCTTGGGTTTTTCTGTCTTTCTCTTCCCCTTCCCCGTTCCCAGCCTCTCCAGCTGTGTGTTGTAGGTGACTTTTTTGGGTATTGGTTTTGAAAAACCAGTCTGGGTTTGAAAAACAAAGCGTAGCTTTGGAAAGGCAGCAGTACTCAGCAGTTTCTGAAAATATAAAAATGTAATGAACGAAGAACAAGACACAGAATGTATTAGTCACTGTGATTTGTCTGTGTTAATTTTATCAGCTTTGCCTTAGTAGTCTGGTTATGTCAATTTTTAGTACCAACACCACATTGGACCTGAGTTGTTTTCTCTGTGTAGAGACTGGAGAAAACTTTGAAGACTATTTTTTGGTACAGTCATCTTTATTAAGACGTGAGTTTGATCAGACTAGGTGGTCTTAAAATAGTAAAAAATACTTCATTAAAAATAGTGATTTTCTCTTTTGAAATGTGTTTGTCTGATACTGTTAAAGGATAGCACTTGGGAGCAGCATGAACAGGGCTTCTCCATGAGGGAGGCCAAGAAGGGACATGAGGGTGCCACCAGCACAGGCAGTGCCCACACCAGCAGGACACCTGGTGCCATGGGGCCTGAGCAGTGTGGGCAAAGCTGGGAGCTGGTTGTAGGACCCATCGGCAGTCCCAGACACAGGAAATTCCATAATCATAGAATATGCTGAGTTGGAAGGGACCCACACGGATCATAGAGTCCAACTCTTAGCCCAGCACAGGACAGCTCTAAGAGTCACACGCCATGTGCCTGGGTGATGAAATGATCACCCACAGCGTGGGTCTGTCCCTGGGCTCTAGTCTGGATCAAAAGGATATGGAGTAAAGACAGGCCTGGGGAGAAAAGTACAAATAACACAGGTCTGAGGAGATGAGTGCAGGACTGGAGGCAGGCAGGTTAAGCTCAAGCCAGGTCTGGGAACAGAAGCCTGGGCTTCACTGGGGCTTCTGGTGCAGAGTGGGCTGTGGAGGCAGCAGCTGGGGCTAGGCAGGTCAGCGAGGGCCTGGGGGTGCCCACGGGGCTGTGACAGGTGGTGCTGAATTACCATTTCCAGCTGGGGTTTTAATGAAACCTTGGCCTCCTCTGTAATTCTGTGGGGGAAGGAAAGGCTTATTGGAGCATGTATATTCACTCCTCCCCAAAGCACGGGAGTCTTTGATGGCTCATGTTAACCCCTTTCCCTCTCCAGTAGGATGAGTTCCTTTATGTACATGGACATCTGGCAGCTGGAACTATTCTTCTGAGAGTTCAGATGGACCACTTAATTTTTGGGAGTCTCCAGAAATGCTGATTGTTAAGACATCTCTCATACCCATATGTCTGTGTCTTTGTTTCTTAACTCAACATGGTGTCAAATTTGGTAATTTTGACTTGAGACTTCTTTTATTGATTCCTTCTTCTCTCAGAAATAGAGGAAAAAAATTTCCTGACCCGAAGACTTCTGTCCTTGTATAGCTGTGAACTTTTTCTGTACTTGTCCCTCTGTGTTTGTTTTGCCCAGACTGCTGCTGTACATGAGTGTCCTCAGCTGTTTGCATGAATCAAATCTGTCCTATCAAGGGACAGACATATTGTGTCTCCACTACACTATGCAGTCTGTAATAATAATAATTAAAAATAAACCAGCACAAAACTCCACTAGGTATGGAGGATCTGTGAAGGTTGGGTGCTACTTCTGCCAGTCGTGAGCCAGCTCAGAGGTTTTACACAGCAGCACGTTTGTCCCTAAAAAGGTGTTGCTCTGCCCTTACACAGACCTGGGTCTTGTTCAGTGTTTGGCAGTTTTTTTATTCAGTTTTTTTTGAAGTAATGGACAGTTTTTTCATACCGTTAATTTTGATTGTCCTGAGGGTTGTTGTTTTCTCATTGAGAAATCCAACCTGTTTAATTTACCATGACAGTTGGTGGTTTCTGTCAACAGACTGTGACTCTAGAGAAAAGCTCCTGTCCCAGAAGTGACATGTTTCAGAGTTTCCAAGTACGTTTGCAGAGACTGTGGTGAGTTACTGGAATGGGGCACAAGAGACTTACCAGACTTCTCTGACACGCAAAGATATGTTAGTAACTCTTCATTTTTCCATGTGCATATACGTAAGAAGCTCTTACCATCCCAGTATCCCATATAAGCTGTAGACTGGTCTCTGTATTTTCCCCATGAGAAATAAGTGACCTTTTCTTCCTGTATTGTTTGCTTTCTCTGTTATTGTTTAGAAACATTTTCAAACATTTCAACATTTTTTCAAATCAATTATTCTTTTTTTTTCTATAAAATACGCAGTTAAAAACCAGTGATTGTCACAGTGCCCAGATAATTGTCTTAATATTAGTAAGTTCTGCAGTGATATTAGTAGATCTGAACCTAGAAACAGTGATTTGTTCCTGTACTCCAAAATAATTTTCTGCTTTGAATTAAGGGCATTTGGTTAAATCTCTTGCACTTTTATTTATGGCATAAGCATAGTATTGTACAGGTCATCATCTTACTGGAACAAGCCAGGTAATAGTAGTAGAAAAGCATATTAAATGCTGTTTGGAAAAAAGGCATAAATTTTTAAACTAATCTCCTAATGTGATTATTCTGTTAGTTTGAAGTGAGAAAGAGAAATGTTCTCAAATTCATTTTGTATTACAGCTTCATTTAGGTCTAGGGAAAAATCCTTTTTTCCTTGTGGTCTCATCTTCATTAGTGCCAGTTTCATAACCCACGTAGCCACCTAGTCAGCTCTCTTTAATGGGATCAAGACTTGTTTTTCCACATGTTAATTAATTCTGTATCTGCTTTGTAGCTGGTTTTCTCCTTCCTTACTTTTGGTGTTTGTTAACTAGATGCCTGTGAGGTGTTAGGTCATGAAAAAAAGGTAAAATAACACTGGTAAAAGGTCTGGAAAGTTTTTGATGGTATTCATAGATTCATTTTGCCACAGGTAGTCTTCATTGAATCAGCACCTGCTTTTGGCATTAAAAGGACATCATATTCCGTCTCTTTGCTGCAGTTGGGTGAGATGTCTGAAGAACAAGAAATATCAACAGGCTTCCCCAGCCTGTATGTAAGGAGGGCAGTGGCATCGTCTCAAAAATGAGGGGATTGTCAACAGAGAGATCAAAAAGAGAAGCACAGGGCTCTATTTGCCTGCTCTGATGGTGGGATAATTTTTGCTTCCGATTTGATGCCAGTACACTGACAGATGTGTGGAGTCCAGTCAGAACATTATTTATTCCTTGCCAGCATAAGATACTCCACCGAGAGATACTGAAGTCCTTGGGAACACTTTAGGATGCTACTGCGGGTTTTTGTTGGTGAAATATGCATCTAATTATACCTGAATATGGTCTAGCCAGTCTAAAGAGTGATTTAAAATTAGTATTTAGCAAAGTAGTACAGAGATCTACTAGCATCCACTAGATTTTCTTTCTAATTACAGTAACAAATTACTGTTTGCTAAATAAAAAGAGGCCTTAACTGTGACTGTTAAAATCCTGAGCTCTTGCAGTGACCTGTGTTGCCTGCCCAGATTTTTGGCTAGTTGAACTGTCTGAGTTAGATTTCTACCTTTTTGTGGCATTCAGCAAACATCATCTACACCTGTGGGTCCACCTTTGAAAATGCTTTGTGTGTTCACATCACCTCTGATTTCTTTGTAACAGGGATGAATTTTCTGGAGTCACCATCTTGAAATTATATCAAAATATCTTTGATTCTCTGATAAGGATATTGTGGCTTAAGTGTGAGAGCATGTGAAGCCAGTGCCTTTCTGTGCTGAAATTCATGGGATATTTCAGTAATAATCTCATCAGTTCATCAGAACAGCTATTTCTTTGGCTTTCTGTGTTTACTTTTGTGAACTGAAATCTATTCCTTAGTACAAAGTTATCTCTAGATAAAAATATAGAGGGAGATGGAAAATGAAAATCTTTCTGGTGTGTGAAAAATTGGATCACCTACTGTTTGACAGTGATAGACTTGGTTTTTTGGCAACTGCTTTTATATTTTTGTCTATCCAGCTATAACACAATGTTTTCAAATTGCCCTCTAAAATATTTCTGTCCCCATTTTGAATGAATAGTGAGTCTGAATTACAAATCTGCTCGTATTTTGCAAAAATCTTTGACTGAGTAGTTACAAGGATGAAGTCCATATCTTCAATTTACCTGATTTAATCTGTTTATTAATAACATACACATTTTCCATATTTTAATGTTTTACTTTTCAAGGTATTCATGTAAGTGATGCTGAAGTCAAAAGAAGATTTTGATTTTTAGAATACAAGAGGAAAACATTTTTTGATTTGCATTTGTTATTATGCTTGGAGAGGCAAAATATTATTTCTTCAGATTACAGTAATACAGTTAGTATATAATTGCATATTACATGAACACATATGGTATTTACTTCTAGGGGAGTTCAAGGTAAATGCTTAGAGTGAACTCCCCAGGAAATAACAAGCTATATATAATTACTTTGGCCCTACCTTAACTTATAATATTTAAATAGGCACTTTTCATAACTATTTAGCTCAAACATTGTTGAAATGCTAGAGCCTATCTTGTCAGTTACCCTCAGAAACAGGGAAGGTAGAAAGTCTAGAAAGACAGTGTATGTGTTTTTGAAAGGAAACCTCTGCATCAGGCTCTTTTGTTTATATTTTAATCAGTATTTGCATGTTCATATATTTAGATTTTAGCTATACTATCTACCAAGAATGTATTTCAAACGTGCATGTAATAGATATCAATCTGTTCTGTTTTGGCACAATTCACAAAACAATTTGCATAATGAAAATGATGGATGACATAGTTGTGTGTATCTAAGCATTTTAATTTTAATAATAAAATCTGAAAAGCTAGTAGTCCAAAACTTTCAGAAACCACATTGGTGTAACAGAGGGAAAAGGAAAACCAGTTGTTTACAACAGAAATTCTTAACAATCTGCTTTTTTGCCTAAGGTCTCTTTCCACTGCAACTTCCTGTAACTCACATCTAAGGTCATTATTTCTTAATTAGATATTTAAACAGCATATTGATGACTGTCTCTTAAAGATTTCTCTCTTTTTTGGTTATTACTAATTTCTTGCAATTATTGCAATTACATTTGTAGAAGGAATATAAAATTATATGTATAGTCTGCTACAAGAAGTGCTACAAAATCTCTAAGTGCTTCATGGTTGCAATTTCACTGAAAACTTGGGAAAATTGTATTATCACAAAGAGGTGATATATCAGTGTGGCTCGCATTCTTATCTTACCAGCTGTTGTGCTTGTAGCCATTTCTGTTCTGTGTGTCTGTCTTGTTTCTGTGTCCCCATTGCTGAGAATGTCCCTGCTCACCTGTGCTTCCTTATGCAGAAAAGTGGTGTTTAACGAGGTAGTTTCCTTGAGTAGCTTATGCAGACAGGTCATTTAAGAAAGCCGGAAAGAAAGTAAGTGGATTGGGCCAGGAAAGGACTGTTTCCTCCCTCCTGATTGAAGGAGACATCAAGAATCAGAATCAAGACAGCTTGATTTCTGTCTTCTGCAGCTCATTTTGCGGGGTGGATTTGTACCTCCTTCAGCACCAAAACCTCCATCTGCTGGTGCAACTTACAGGAGTTAGTTGCTCATGGAAATCAACAGCTGAGGGCAGGAGGAGGAGGTAGCCCTTTCTTTCTCTTGATGGAGGTAGTTGTGGTCCTCCTCATTCCACGGAAGTATCAGGCCTGGTCAGCTTTGTTGGACTATCTGGAGTTTAGTACGACATATGACACCTAAAATTATTCCCGTAAATAGTTGTTTCTTTGGCTTTATTCTGCTATTTAGAATGACATGCAGTGACAATTTCATACTATATTCTAATACTGCCTGTTGCAATGTAACTCATATTTTTAATGTCCCTGTTGTTATGATGATGGGTTTTGTGCCTGTTGCTTCAATGGTGCTATTTGATGGTATCAGAGTAAACTGACATCTAAATCTGCATTGTCCACTTGGCTCTTCTCATAATTCTATCATAGGCAGTTCTCAGGCAGTGAGGTTTTTCAGTGGAGTCAGAAGGTACATGTTGGTAAAGTTCTTTGCCATAGGCAAAAATCATTATGACACATTGTTTGTACACATTGAGCATTACTGGCCTGGAAATCTTGCTGTGCAGTGTTTTGTGTTCATGCTATTTTGTGAGCTCTCAATTTTTGAAAAGTGCTGTTTAAGTACATGTAAATTCTACAGCTATTTTTTCTGGGTCATGAAAACTTCCTCTTTCAAGTCTGCTGAATTACTTCTGCATCGAGTTAGAAGAAAATAGTTTGTTTTGATTGTTTCCATTTTTGCACATTTGCCTCCCTTAGGTTATTTCCTTCCAGGCTCACAAAGTTGAACTTTTTCTGCATAGTGCCACCATGAGTTTAAAATTTGCATCAGACCTTCTTATACATTTTGATACAATTCCTTTTGCTCTTGTACATCTCATCTTGAGAAAATTTGCTATTTCACAGTTCATTTACAAGACTTAGTAAGACTCATAAAACTTGCCAGAAATCACTGTGCAATTCTCTAAACTCTAGTATACCACACAACTTGCAAGTCAGTGAGAAAAACATGGTAATCACATGCTCCAACTGCGTCATCTCGTTAAAACTTTGGGCAGCTCCAGGCATATTTGTGCTCCTCCGTCACTAGGTGGCTTCCCACACTGCGCAGTTCTGTGACTCTGGTAACCCAAGAGGAAGATCACCAGAATTTAACACAATCCTCAGTTTTCAACTTAAACTACTCGGGGGAAAGGCTAAGAGTGAGGTGGAACCAACCTTGATTTTGCTTCGTGTAACTATGATATGTGGCTTCGTGCACTTTCAGCTCAATCCTTTCAGTGCCACATTCCTGATCAGTTTGAAGGCTGATTCAGAAGATGAGACAGCTTTTAACATCCTGGAACCTGATTACAGGTTAGCACGGAGTATCGTAAGGCGGCTTCCTGCCTGCCTCTTTGGCAGATGCTTACTTGCAGAAGTGGTTTTGGATCACACAACAAGCTGCATTTTGTAGTCTGTCTGAGAAGAGACTGTTAAGAAGTTGTTTGCAATTTCATATATCCGTAATTCTGACATCAGTATGCTCTCTGAGGTTGGAGATAAATTCCTCCCTGTTGAGCAGAGCATTCATCTGTGTCTCTTCTCTTAACGCCCACATACGTATTTCCTAAGGGAAATCTGGACAAAATACTGAGAAACATTTTATTCATTTCTCAGATTACAGTAAAGACTGAGAAATAAGCTCCTATGTCAAACTTACAATTCATATTGTGTTGCCTTTAGTCCCAGCTTTTCACATAAAAAAACCCCAAACTATAAAAACAAGACAAGCACTAGAGAATCCATTGTTTTTCAAAATACTGTCATGCTGAATGTTAGTATGAGAAATTCCTGGGCTTTTATGTACTCATAATTCTGGGTGGTTTAGAGGCCTATTTTAAAGTGTTATACAACCTAAGTATTTAAAGCTAAGTGCCCATGCTATTACTGCTCATCAGCAGAATTGTGTAACTTTTAATTGCATAATAATAATAATAACAACAACAACAACAGCTTATTTTGCTGGCATTGGTATGGTTTCTTAAATGTCACCAAAAATTAAAACGTCTTGTCTAAGGGTCTGATTGAACTGTCTCTTGTGCCCTTCCAGGTCAAGGTGGAATTTTTTTTGGAGACCTAAGAGGGAAATGTGTTAAGGGAGGTGTAAAAATAAGAATCAGATTTGGGAAATGTCTTGTGCTTGAATTTGTTCTTAGACTTGACCTACAGAGAATTTTAATGGAAAAAGTGTTTTCCATGAACAAGATGTATGGGCTTAAAAAAAACCCCAAAAATCTTTATTTTGCATTACCTATTAAGTACACAAAGGCATGTGTTTATGATAATCTCACTGACATGTATGAACTTGTAAGATCTGAAAAATAGGGAGGAATAGGGCATTTAAACTGAGATCATCAGCATGGAACATAAGAGCAAAATCACTGAAGAAAAGGTACTTTTAAAAAAATCCAAGCAAATAATAAATGAAAAGTTGAATATTAAGATTGTACTTGGAAGATAATAGGTGGCATTAATTCCAATGTAACATGTTCCAAGATCACTAATGTTATTTCAAATGTTTTGTGTGGGATAGTATCTTTTCTTTATCTGGCTTTATATTTATATGAGAAAGAAAAAAACAACACTCTTTAATTCTGATATTTGTGCTAAAGTTCAAATAAACTGTTAGTTTTTAACCTGTTAGCTTACAAGACCCTTATTTTTAAGGAAAAAATAAATATAAAATAAATAATAATCTAAATTATTTTAGATAATATACATTATCTCTGTTATTTCTTTATCTGTTAATGTTATTGAAGAGTCTCAAAATTTGCATATTTTCTGTGTTATTATTCTTGACTGTCATTCTTGAAAAAGATCAAATTCCTGATTGCAAAAACAAGTTACACTGAATTGAGTAATAGTTTTATTTGTGCTTCAGATACTAAAAAAATGTAAGAAGCTTAGAGCAGATTTCTATGTTCCTCCTCCTTTTGCTTTTACTACGAGATGCATGTTAGAAGAGTTAGTGTTTACACCAAGAATAAATAAGTTTAAAAGAAGCACTTGAAGAGTCCCCTATCCCCAGTTGTGCAATTTAGGCAATAAATGGTAAATTTTTTGTGGATGCACAAAAATTTTTTCCAACAAGGAGTCTTAACAAAAACCTGTTGAAATACTTGCTTTAAATTTTCTTTTGACTAGTTGTTTTAGGTTTTTTTCCACTGTACCAAGATGAATCGTATCTAATAAATCACACGTGTTTTTTCATTAACCATCTACTAGTACAAGTGAGATTGAATTCCTGAGTTTGAGGTCCCTTCAGGATCATATATTTCTGGGCAAGTTGCTGCTTTAGAAACTGAGGGTACTCAGCAGATCATGAGGTGTTTCTGCACTCCTTTGCTGCAGAGCTCTGTGTAGCAGTACTGCACTGAATGGGGGGACTTGCAAAGTCAAGGCGCACAAAAGGTAATTACTTTCTCTGTCGACTGGATACCAATTATGGGAGGGTGTGGAAAACCATGTCTGTTTTGAGTTTTTACCTAGAAGATGTTTTGGGTTTTTTTTCAAGTAGAGAAATACAAATGCAGAAGTGAAGATCTGAGAAGTGCCTGGAGTTGGTTCCACCCCAGCTATTAATAGTTGTGTTTGGGATTAACTGATCTGTATAATTCCCTGACTAGAGAAGATCTTTCACACGTTTCTTCTCTCTTTACAGAGATTACATTAGTTCCCTTGTTCAAGTTGTCATCCTTGTTTTCCTTAAGACCAGACTCAATTGAGAGGAAGAAAAAAAGGTGATAAAATAAAATTGTAGATCTGTATTTAGACTGTAACAAAAAGGTAGTTGTATAACTGCTTTCATCATGCTAGTTCTGCTGAGGAGTGTGGAGTGAGGCTTGTACAAGTGCTCTGTATTCCCTTCTGCTCTGATGTATAGCAAGATGTACAGAAGGCTTCAGTCAAGTGCTCACCAACTACTGTGTCTAGAAAATTAAGATGAGATGTTTCTCTCTTTCCCTATGAAGTGTATTGGTAGATAAAACTCCCCAAAGTACAAGTTTACATCAGTATGTCAGGTGTTCAATGGAGCTCCTGACTCGTGTTTGCATAAACCATCTTTCCAGACTTGAAAGGTCTATATGGAATGAGCCTAAAGTTGACAGTTATAGTCAGCAGTGTAGCATTAAGTCATGTATATCATCATGTGAAGGAGACAGGTCTTTAGACCTCTGTTTAATCTGTTCTTTTTCCTTTGGCTTATTTACATCTTCAGGGACTCATCTTGTCCTGTATAGCAAGAATGTGAATCCAAGAGAAATAGTCCTGGCATGATGAAAGTGGAACTTTGTATGTGATTTTCATTAATGTCCTTTCTTGCAGACACAACTGCAAGTCTGAAAGCTGGTGCTTTCCTGTTTGCATATCATTCCCAAGGAGTCAAGAAACCAGAGTGCCTGTTGGTGGGATTGTGTCAGTGTTACTTAAAACAGGCTTTATCCTTACAAATGGAGTTTAGTTGTCTGACTTTTTTGAAGCAGAGAGAAATTTTCTCTGATGTTGCCATATTTGGTTTTGACTTCAGGATAAAGAACGGTTGCTCTTGGAGGGATGGTGGTAAATGAAAATTCAGTTTTTAAATTTTTTACTACTTTTGATGGTTAATTGCAATGATTTATTCCTCTTTTCAGAATTACTGTTGGTTGCCCATTTTTAGGGAGATTCAGTCTGCATCAGGAATGGTTGCGGACTCTTAAGTCTTTACTCCGTGTCTTGAATACACTAAATGAAAATGAAGGAAGAAGCCTAAAAAAAAATGTGTTGTGCTACTAGGAACATGGTTAACAGCTTTGCTCCTGAAACTTAATATCAGCTCTGACACTATGATATATGTTTAGGTAAAACACAAAACTAACTGTGAGGTTAGGCCTAAAATATGAAACTGTGCCATACGTCTCCTTACCTTCAGTTTAAAATGGGCAAACCACACTTTTAAGGCTTGTTTTTACAAAAAAACCTGCTTGATAAACATGAGCAAGCAAAGGTGGCTGTCAGCCTCCCAGGCTGCACTCAGCAGAGTGTCTCCAGAGGGTGGAGGGAGATGATCCTTCTGCTCTGCCCAGCCCTGGTGGAACACACCTGGAGTACTGGGTCAAGGTCGGAGCTCTCTGATACCACAGAGATAAAGAGACACTGGAGCAGGCCCAGTGGAAGGGCTGTGAAGGTGATCTTTTCAGCGTGTGCCTAATGAGAACAGTGCCAGGCTGTTCTTGGTAGTCACCAGGGACAGAACAAGAGGTAGTGGGCACAAATTGAAATACAAGAAATTTTATTTAAATGTAAGAAAAACCTTATTTTACAGCAGGAGTGATTGAGCACTGGCAGAGGTTGCCCAGAAGTTGTGGAGTGTCCATCCTTAGGGATAATCAAAAGCCATCTGGACCTCCTCTAGTTGCTCCTGCTTTGAGCAGTGAGGGCTTGCACTAGATGATATCCAGAAGTCCCTTCCCACCTCAACCACTCTGTGATTCTGGGATATTTTAAATAAATATAAACAGCAACAGAAAAATGCAGGAGGATTTAGATACAAACACTATGGATAATAATAGATTTGCTTAATGCTGGTGGAGACGCTTAGTTCAGAGGTAAATGTTGTGGTTTCACACTTTAGAAAGTAATACCCTAAAGTAAGGGTTTCTTGTCCCATGCAGAATGCATCCTCATTTCCTGACTTAAAAGAATTTCCTGTGCAATCCTGTAGGCCTGGTCAGCCTCAGGAAAGAGGAACTCTTATTTCCAAATTCCTTGCCTGCTAGGCAGAGTGAAATATTCCCACTGGAAATATACACCCCAAGCTTCTGTCTCTGTAACTTAACATGTTGAATTTCATCAGCTTGATTTACAAGAACTCAATGCTTTTTAAAGAAAAAAATATTTTTTTTCTGAATTTTTCCTTCAAAACATATTTTTTTTGTTTTTCTATGCAGAATTTTGGTTTTAGGGTTTATTTTCAACACACTAGATGAGATGTAAGGTTTTAGCTTTTTTCTTTTAGCAGTTTTGTTGATGTCTGTGTGGACTTTGTGAAAAGGAGCTATTAAAGCAAAGGTCAAGTACAAAATTGTCACTCATCACATGCTTATCTAGCTTATTTTTAAACTAATACACAAGTGTCTAAGTATCACATGGTCTTTCTTGCATTGCAGACTGGTGCCAGTCCTGGTGTCTTTCTTGTTTTTAAGAGATAAATGTCTAGTGGTTTTTGTTTTCAGTGACTATGTTTGTGAGTCATGTATGTCATATAATGTTGCTTTGCTTTTGAAATTCAATCGTTTTGCAGAAGGTAGATGGAGTCTCCACATTTTAACATGGTATTAGGCTGAAAACTGCAGCTGGGGAATGTTTACTGAAGGGTTTGTTTAGTCATTCACATTCCTCTGTTCTAACAGTTTGGTTTAGATCATTTGTTAAAGAGCTTAAAGAAGAACTCTATTATTGGTGCAGACGGGTTTTTTTCTGCAAGTTTCGGTTTTTAGCTGATTTTCTAAACTTTATTTCTCCTTTCCAAAACTATCTATCAGTTACTTTTTAAAATTTTAAGTATGGGTAAAATAGTGTAGTGATTTATAACTAGTCAAATACTTTTGTTTTTTGCTTTAGGTATATTATAATTCTTCAGTAAAATAAAATATAATAACTTTTGAGATATGGTTTTTAATTTACCATTTAGGAATAGTCTAAAGGACAGTTTTATGCAATAGAGAGAAAATATTAGTAGAAGTTAAACTATTTATGCAAGTATCAACATTTTTAGGATAGCTCAGCTTATGTGTTCACCAAGCACACTATAAGCATGTAAATAACCTTTGATTCTGACTAAAGGGTTAGAAGTGATGTCTTCTCTAGGCTTGGCCATTTTGCTTGAGCAGAAGGAGTAAGATAATGTTGTGCTTGTTGGCTTGTGTCTGCAGTTTGAAGGTTTGCAAGGGCATCTTGCTGTATCTGCAGCTGGTCTCAGAAGTGTTTCCTAGAGATGTTAAAATCCTAATCCAGCAATTTTTTGTGGAAACAGGCAATGTAGTCCAAGTTTAGAGATGTGTGTACGTGAAAGCACCAAACAGGCTTGCTTGTTATAGGTTCCTTTCTCCCATAAATGTTTCACTCACACACTCATACACAACCCCTGCATCTGTGCTGAAAGTCAAGCTGCTGCAGACACTTTATAACCAGCAAATATGTAACACAGGCATTCTTTGTGGTTCAGACAGCTGCTGAACTTACTGCAGAGTCTATAATGGGAAGATTCATCCTTAAACTTAAACTTAAACTAGGCCCTCTTCCTGCATTGCTGGTTCATTCCAGCAGCTTATGTGTTTTAGAGTGTTGCTTCCTTGAGTGGAAGTGAGGAGGCACAGTTTGTGTTAAAGTCAAATATAGGAGTGAAGCCATACCTTTTAATAAAACAAAAATCAGTTAAACAAAACAGAAAGTTACAATCACAGAATGGTTTGGATTGGAAGGGACCTTAAGGATCACCTCGATCCAACCCTTCTGCTGTCCTCAGGGGCACCTTCCACTAGACCAGGTTGCTCAAAGGCCCATCCAACCTGGCCTTGAGCACTCCAGGGTGTGGGGCATCCAGAACTTCCCTGGGCAGCCTGTTGCAGTGCACCGCCACCCTCACAGTGAAGAATTTCATCCTCATAGCTAATCTAAAACCCTCTTTCTTTCAGTTTGATTTACATATATTCTTTTAAATGGCACTTACTGCTAGTTAGGTCTCAAAGGTAATATTGCTCTACCTATACCCACTTAAAACTCTGGTCTCTGCTGTCTTCCTACTCTTCTTTCTTTAGGAGTTTAGGATTTATGATATGTCTTATGTATATGTAGAATATTTGGATGTTGTTGAATATTGTATGCTGAATTATTTTCTTATGCAAACAATATGTGGAGAAAAGTAAAGTTCCCTTTTGAAGTGAAATTATGAGAGTAATACTTTAAATACTCAGTAAATGCAGTGGCTTTTAAATTTTAGTCTAGAGGAGCTGAATGGCTTTATTTTCCAAAGGGATGGATGCTCCTCTGTGAGGCAAAACATAGAGACCTATCTCCATCAAGTCTTGTGAAACTGGAAAGTTTGATTCTATAGTATGCATAAACTGCCTTAGACATGAGCACACACAACAGCTTACTGCACATCTGCTCATTATGGGACATTTCTTTGTTGTTTATACAATACATTCAGGTCCGTTTTCCCCTCCGCCCCATCTTTTTCTTTTACACGTGATAAAGGTGTGTTTGCAGAAGAGAGTTTAGGATTTTAGTGTGAATTCAAGTTAAGTGAATTCAGAAGTTTAAATATGGCCATGTGTAACTCGTAACAAAACTGATAAATTTAACCTTTTGTTTTCTTTTTTGGTACGACTTGTTTACATTGGGGTTGATTTGAACATTTCAAAGGAATATGGAGAAGCACAAATATACTCCTCTGTTCAAGGAACTAAATTATGGGCACACGTCTGCTCACACTCATATGTGGACACACACATAAACCTGGAGCAGAGAAAGTCCTTGGTCTCTAGAAAGGAACAGTGTTCTTGTTAGGCTCCAGGGTCTCAAAGAGATGACATCAGCTGTGATGCAGCTTGTTCCAGTACTTGACCGCTGTCATTGTAAAATACTTTCTTCGTTCTAATTGTGTTTTCCTGTTTTACAACTTGTGTCTGTTTCTTCTAATCTTGAGACCTTGAACCTCCAACAACAGCCTGGCTGTGCCTTCATTGTGTGCTCACATCAGCTATTTGTAGACTGCATTAGAGCTCCTCCTCTCAACAGGGAATAAGCCAGTTTTCTTCACGAGGTTCCTGTTAGCCTGTTTCTCCAGGCTTTTGATGTCCCTCTGAATAGCAAACCTGCCTTCCAGCATGTGAAGTAATCCCCCCACCTCCACTTTTAGATTTGCTGCAGATATATTACATCCCTTAACCTATATTGCTGATAAAGTCGAGAAATTGGAGTGTCCCCAGCATCAGTCAGTCCCTGAAGAACACCAATGCTAACCAGCCACCAGTTAGACTTCGCACTGCTCACCACATCCCAGCAGACCAGCCCATTTTTAACCCACTTTGTTAAACACTTATTCAATCCATATCACAGAAGTTTGACTTTACAGATTCTAGAGGAGCCTTGCAAGTCAAAAAAAAAAAAAAAAAAATCAAGACATACGACATCCTCAGTCTTACCCATCCCACAGGGTCAGTCACTTCTTTGTAGAAGGCAAGGTCAGTTCATGTCTTTCTTCAGACAGCTCAGCCTCTCAAGGAAAATGTCAATTTAACCTATGTCTATAAAAGCACATAGACATCTTGTAGTATGATGTCATCAACCATATTTGTGAAAGCGTTCCTGCAGGGAAGTAACTGGTTTGTGTTCCTTGGTACATTGGCTCGTTGGGTCTGTTCAACAGCCCATAGGCACGTCATGCAAAACCCCCAGAAGGCCGAGTCTTTTTAAGAACTTTGTCAAAGCTGAAAAAATAGTTCAAGTCAGCCATTGCAAAGATAATGTTGTAGCCAGATGGAGATGTGGAAATATGAAAAAAGCTTCCATTTGAGTATTGACTAAGGCCTGTAAACAACTGGATTGCTGAGCTACTTTGTGTTTTGTCTGTCCATTCCTTTTTATTGTTAAGTCTTGCTTTGGATGACTAGAGCTGCCTCTTGTGTATTTTCCAGCCTGTAATGTCTAGAAGGCTGTTTAGATCCTGAATCCCCAAGAGGTTCTGTGGCCTGTTTTTAATGCTCTGATTTATGCATTAAGTGCTTTAGTCATAGTCTTTCTGATTTTCTTTTAAATGACTGACCGTAACTATCTGAGTTGCAATGGATGTGACAAGGCAAAAAAAAAAAAAAATCATCTCTAGTTGTCCATCTTAGTGCTTTAAAAAAAATAAAATAAAAAGTTAGCAAATTATAGTTTCTGTCAGAGCTGGCAGCAGTTGAACTGGAAAAGTTTCAGGCTCACCACAGACTTGAGTATTTAAAGAGGAAATCAAAGCATACAAACACTGGCCAGCTAGCTTGGAAAAATGTCAGACCATTCCAGTCACTGGGACATCAGAACACTGCAGGAGAGTTACAAGCATAGAGGTCACCAAATGCAAGACAAGAGGAAAAAGTTAAGAAAATGGTAGGGAAAAAAAAAAACCAATGTGAAGTAGAATAAAAGATCTGAGGAATCATTAGAAAGGGAGAATTTTAGAGAAGTAAAGGAGATGGAGAAGTTGATGATCATTAGTAATGAAAAACTACAGTTTCCTGTTTTTCTGCACTGTCACTAGTTTTAAATTCTGCTAAACATAGTTAAATACGTTCAAACAATAACATTACGAAATAATGAAAATAAAATAATTCGTAACTTTGTTTTCCTAGTTGTTCAACAGTGAGAACTTTAACTTGCATTTCCTTTAAGAGGTACATGGGCAGTAAGAAAGTTATGTCCATGGTCTGACTGACTCAGCTCTGTAACTGTGCAAAAATGGGATTTATTTGGTTCTGAAAATCCCTTTGGAGACTCTTAAAGGCAAACATAAGGGCCCTGGTTTAAATTTGTATTTTTAAAAGAAATCAGTCCATTGGTCTTATAAGAATAACTGTTTAAATCAGTCCATTTAATTGCTTGGGAAATCTGAGATTTAGGATTGGGCAATTAATGTTGAAATGTGTGGTCTTCTTTCATTTTACATTGACAAAATAATACATAAGGAAGAGTATGTATTTGAAGCATGTATGTATCTACTGCTGCACAGACACCTTTGTTTCCCAGCACGACTAACAATTTTATTGCAAGACAAAAGTGACATTTAGGAGCAACAGCATAGTATTAATCACAGATAATGCTTAGATCCTTGTCCACATGGGAGCTTC
Source organism: Cnemophilus loriae (assembly GCA_013397755.1). Lineage (NCBI taxonomy): Eukaryota > Metazoa > Chordata > Aves > Passeriformes > Corvidae > Cnemophilus > Cnemophilus loriae. The sequence continues at coordinate 1,271,408 of VZTF01002825.1, read as the reverse complement.
TAGCAGTCCTACTGCTACCACAACCAGTAGGACATTTTGGGGCAGAAAGCTTTGTGTGGATACAGTCATTGGGAAGGGATTCTTTCTAGATTATAAGTGGCGAGTTTGTTTTTATTATGCACTTATTTCCATTATTTTACCCAGACAATTCAGATCCACTTTCCCACAGACATTTTACAAATGCTTTTTTGGAAATTGGTCTGATGGCAATCTCAGATAAAGTCTAAATTAAGCCTGGTAGTTTCAGTGCTGCTGAAATGTAACTTTTTTTTTCTCCCCAGGATGTTTTGACCAGTACAAAAACAATACCTTTTATCCCAAGAATCTGTGTGGTACCTGCTGTATGTTACAGAATTAACTGCAGCCTAATGTTTCCTGTGAGATTTCACCACTGTAAAAGGGTCTGTCCCAAAAGCCATTCAGGCAGTAAAAACAATAGCTCTTATCACAGGCAGTGGTCTACTTTTCAACCATGTTTTCTGTGGGGGTGATTCAGGAACTGCTAATGTTGTGAAGATGCATGGTAAATGGACTGCTTATGGAAGGACACTTGACTCCCTTTACCCTTCTTGCAGTCAGGAGATCTGCTGAGATGCTTCATTCCTGAAACAGAACTTTAAATGTGCTCATGGTACACACCCGCACCCCTAAAAACCACAATTTTAATTTAATCTGTAGTATTTCATTAAAAACTTTGAAAGCTCGATTTTTAAAAGCTTTTGGAATTGTTCATTACTGAGCCAGTTATGTTTTGCAGCACATTCTGTGTAAGTTTTGCTAAGTCATCTGCCCCTCAGTAGAATATTTTAAATACAATTATACTATTTGTTGCTTTAAATACTAAGGCAGTTGTCAAGTCACAGCCCTCTGCAACTCTATAAATTAAAGCAAGTCTCCAAGAATCCGGTCCTCAGAGGTCGTTTTCCAGCCACTGCTGTTCATTAGGAGGGATCTGGGAGTAATAGTTCCTTATGCATGCTGATAAAGTGATGTTGGGCTGTTCTGCCACTGTGTCTCTGGGATTAGCTGTGAGCAGATTTCTAAGAAAGTATCTTTTTTATCTGAGATTTTTCTGCCATAGCTTTTCATTTCTACCTCCTTCATTACTACTATTTGACTGAGACGAGGAGTCATCGTCTTCTAAACATTGTTGCTTTTTATGAAGTGCTGAAAGAATGGATGACTTGTAGTTACAATGCCATGGCATTTTCTGCTCCATGCAACCACAGAACCTCATTTATCTACCTGTGCTATTTTAGCTGAATCGCTTTCTTGATATTAATGTCATGATCTGCCCTCAAAGCTGAGTTCGACATAGCCAAGCAGCTATTTGGAAATACTTCTAAAATAAGTTATGTCTCTGTGAATCATAGAGCTTTAGTTTGAATTGTAGAGAAAAAAAGCATTGCAGTTTCCAGTAAGCATCAAGCACTGCACTGTTTTGGGTCAGGATGGGGAACACAGATATGGGCACCTTAGCAATGGGACGTTTTATCTTGTAATATCAGTTTGGAATGCCTTAATACATTAATTCAGTTGCAAAACTGTGTGGCCAGAGTAATTAATCAAGAAGTTCTTTAGACAAACACTGAAAAGTGCCACTGATGCACTTTATGTTAAATCATTGGCCTTGAAGTGAGCAAGGTGAACGTAGATGATATAACTACACAGCTGTGACCTTTGAATCACCTGCACTTGACTGTAGGAATTCAGTTTCAGAAAATGCAAATATTTAAAGTACGAAATTAAATCATATTATGGCTTATCAAACCAATGGAGCTACCTTCTCTCCAAATTCCTTTTGATTAGTAACTAGTGAGACATTACCAAATAAAACACTGGGTTCAAGATCTTTAGAGTAACAAAATTGTAATGCACTTTCTTGCATTTTGCTGAGCATTGCTTGAGTAGCAGAATTAAAAACAGCATCTCGTGGTTGCATCCTACTTTGAGAAAAATTTGTGCGGTCCCATGTGTTATATAGTATTGCTTGAAGGGTCATATTATTTTCTGCTAAAGCTCTTTTGAGAGACTTTTTAGGCTGGCATTGCACTTTCAGAGGAGAACTTTTATCACAGCATATCTCTAAAATACTTGGCTATGAAGTTAAGTTCAGACAAGTCCTCTTCTTATCATATCGAAAATGTTGTAACCTCGAGTGCCTTTGTGTACCTGTGGCTGGTGTCCAAGCTCAGTCTGAACAAGCTGGGGTACCAGAAACAGTATTTCTGTAATAATGTGGTTTGCTGCTTGGACTAATTAGCCTTTATGAGAAATTGCTTGCCACCATTTCAGAAGTATTTTAAGTCTCGAATATTTTTAAAGTGAAAACAACCTCCCAGGCCCCAAATATTTGTCAGGAAATTATATTCCCTGTCATTGTGGGTTGAAAAGCTTTATTGTAAAATGTGCAAACTTCAAGCAAAAGAACAGTTTCCTGAGAACAAGTCAGGCATATTAGGTATGCCCTTTTTTTTCCTTTTATTTTTTTTTTTAATTTTCCTGTGAACTACTTTTTTCTCCTCTGATCCATTACAGTTGTGCTTGAGGGAATTAAGATATTTTGGAAGTACAAAGCAGACTTCATAGAGGTAGAATGCTAAGAAGTATTACTTGCGTTTAATTCTATAAATATAGTAAAATATTTAACTATAAGTGTAGTGTAAATGTTGTTGTTAGATTTTCAAAACTTGGTATTCTAAGCAGAAAAATGTTTGTAGAATTCTACTAGCTTTTGTTCAATAACTTGTGACTAGCATCCATCTTTTCAGCTGCTGGGAGTATGTATTTTGGGTATTTCTTTTGCTCAGTCAAGCCTGCAAAGGGAGTTTTCTCTTTATTCACACTACAGAGCATTTTTGTCAAAATTACATTTGATAGAAACTCTAAAAGTATCTTATAAAAGCATAAATCTCTTCTCTAAACTGTATTTTGAAGCAAGCAAATGATGTTCCCCTTTCAGGAAAACCATAGTTTTAATACAAAATATTCTTGGCCTGGATCTATTGAGGCTACCTGATGAAGTCTGATGGTAGGTGCAGAGAAATGGTGTGGGAGACAGTGATGAGCAGTCTTTCCATGTTTGTACTGATGTAATGTTCCAGGTGTGTCAGCAGCACTGCATACTGGCAGAATTTTTTTTTTTTTTTTAATAGGGCAAACTTCAGAAAATCTTGAATATGTATAGCTAGTCAGATCTCAGAAGGGCAGATATTAGTGTTTAGTCTGAATTGTGATTAATGATTTTATGCAAATTTCTAATTTGGTAGACCACCTCGGCAGCAAGCAGGAATTTACTGTATTGTTCCAGATATTGAGGGAACACTTCCTCAAGACTAAGCACCTGCAGAGCAGCAGAGATCTATCATATGACACCGTTGCAGCATTCAGCTCTCTCATCTTGCTCACAGATGTATGGTCTTGATCAGTCACATTCAATTTGAGTGACACGTGCACTAATGGCTCATCACAGTCTGTAATTGAGCTGTTTTCTGATCCTTGAATGAAAGATATTTTATACTTTTCACATCTGAGGGTGGAATCTTGTCTTCACTAAACTTAGTGGCATGAGTCCCATTAAGAGGAACCAGGATTTTCTTCCTCATGTCTGCACTCTCGTGCTCGTCTGCTGCTGAAATCCACTGATTAATCCCACTGAAGGAAAGTCTTTATTTGTCTGCTGTGTCATAAGCATTTTTACTCATAATTAGTTCCATCTGTAAGGGGGAGCCTTTCATGTTAAGTGTGTGTTTTATGAGGAATATTACTGTTTTGAAAATGAGTCTAGTTAACATAATGCACAACATGAGCACATACTAGCTAAACATTGTGAAGACACAGTTTCCCTATGTCTATAAGAAAATTTTAGGCACTTTACCAAAATGCTGATGATACTCAGTTTGGTAACGTCTTTGAAAAGTTTTTTAATTAGCCACATGGTAGTAATTTATCTGTGGATAATATTTTATCTTGCTGTGAATAGTTCTGTGTATTGGGCACATAGCTGATTAAAGGTTAATAATTCAAAGCAAAAGGTTAATAATTCAAAGTACCTTAATCAGTTTAGTATGTTGGAAAACCAGGACTCAGTGTTTTTTGTTCTGGAATCACTATAAAATTTAGCCAAAACATATTGGCAATTACAAACACAATGATCATTAATTATTGTTTTCTACAAACGTCTGTTATTTCTTTTTGCAAAAAAAGCTTTGATCTGTATTAATACAAACTAACATTTACAAACCAACTATAAATGCTTGAAGAAGGCTCCCAGTTTAACACAAAACAAATACTCTTTTGCAACTACTGGCTTGTTGGCTGTTAAGTCCTATGTACTTGAGCTACAGCTGTGGTAAAGGCTGTTTTTTAAGGAGATGTTGGTCTTAGGTGATCCACTTGGTGGTGGATGCCTCCTTAGTAAGAGGCAGTGCTCAGATTCTCAGAGCTCCCAAAAGCCTTTTTCCACTTGATTGCCTGTGGTCTGAGAATGTGGCAGCACGGACATATGAGTAATTTGTTCTGCTGGAAACTTGGAATGGAGGCTGGCTTATACTAGGGAAGAAACCACTACAGATCCTTGATTATACTTATGGTTTGGTTTAAATTTCTATTTTTAAGAATTGGTAATTCTTATATGTGTGAAAAGTGATAGTTCAGCATTTTTACAAGTAGCTTAAATCTGCATCCTTTTGTTGGTCAGCTGTAGCCCAGAAGATTATTTCCTTTTCCAAGCTGGTATTAACAAATATGGATATAGAAGTTTTGTCTCCTTTGGTTTGCTTTCTAAAACTGATCCTTTTTTATGTTTCATCTAAGTCTGTCTCTTTCTGATTTTGTTATATAATCTCTTTAAATACCAAAAAAGGGAAAAACTAAATTATTTAGACATGCACAATACTTCTTTTTTATAGTAGGAATAAGTTAATTACCACATCAAAACTTGGAAAAAATCTGCCTCCAAGTTCCAATTTTCAGCTCCTACACCAAAATAAATCAACAAACCCCCTGAAGTTGTACTGAAAGACCATAGTAATAAATGTCTTGGAAACAATACCACATAATACTGTGAATATTTGGAAAATAATATAATATTGGGAAAGTATTGGCAAATATTATAATAATACTGTGAATATTTGGAAAATATCTTCCTCTCCTTTATTCGTGCTTCTTTCTCCACATTTCCATGCTCTCTTGGTGACAGAGTTTACTGAAGTACCATAGAAGAGCTGCTGTAACTGTATTTTTTCAGGTAGCCCAGTCTCGTAGGACAGGAGCATTGATTGAAGATGTGAAAATTATGCTCAAGGTTTGGAGATGGATAATATCAGTATTTAGCACTGTTGCATAGCACTTAATACTCCTAGTGTTTCCTATTCTTGCTGTAAAGCTTTTCTAATCCTGCTACCTAAATACAGAGCAAAATACATAGTAAGGAATATATATGATCTATGCATAAATTATGAGGATAAGAGAGAAAGAGGTAACATGGTGTGTTTTATAGATATACTATACATGATAAGGGAACAGAAAAATTCTATGTAGATAGCAGAAATAGTCCTTTTTACTGTACATCAATACCAGTTTAGATTTTGCATCTATTTAGATCTATTACACAGGAGTAAGTTTAGAAGTTTGTTTAGAATAACTTACTAATATTACAGTTTTTATCAATCTTACAATGAATTGGCACACCTGAAGGTCTACAAAAAGCATTGTTTTCATTCAAGGTTACAGTTCAAGGCAACAAAAAATTTGTGATAAAGTTCTTGTTGAAACTCTTACGCCTCTAACTCTAAACTTGTAGCAAGCCAGAATTTGCAAATTTAGGGAAATTATAAAAGTTGTTGGTGGGTTTTCTTGTGTTTTGTTTTTTTTTCCCCCAAATCTGAGCTGAAATTTGAGTCCAATAAATTTACTTTATTCGAAGAGAAAAATCTTTATGCATCCCTTTGTTACTGATGGCTGACAGAATTCTCTTCTGTGGGTGAAAGAGCCAGTGTTAAAGTAACCTGGTGTTCAACGGGCAGGATTGTTGTAGTAAAATCTCTTCTTGACCTAAAAGTTTGACAAAATAGCTGGTAATTTTATTTTCTTTGAGAAAACAAAGGTTAGTATAGTACAAAGGTTAGTACATAATATCCCCCCTTTTGTGTTTTGGTTCCAAAAGGGCAGACGTATTCGCTCTGAAACTGTTTTTATGTTTCCTTGACTGATCCATAATGCTTTTTTTCTGTGTAGCTGTGTGGAAAAAGGCTGGTTTAGCCGAATGAACGAGGTGGAGTGAGAGGAGTGTGACAGTGGGATGTCTGGATGGGAGCCTGCTTAGAAATGAAGCGTTGGGTTGAATGGAGAGTTGTGCTTTAAAAACAAACTAACAAAAAAAGAAAATCAAGAAAAGAAAAAAAAAAAGGAGAGAGACATACTTCGTGTAAGGGGAGCTTGGAGAGAAAGAAGTACCCATGGGCTTTGAGGGAAAGCTATTCATGGCAAACTTCAGATGACAGTGGCCTAGAAGAAAAATATTTTCATTTGCTACATAGGTTACACAGACAAAGTATAAACCAATTATCTGCTTAGTCTTTCTTGATTTCAAGTGCTACCTTTTACACATGCTTCAGATCCTGTGCAATGAAAAGCTTTTGATTTGCAGAAGGAAGGTGAGATACATCTGATGAACAAGTTGTGTTTGGGTGGCAATGAATCACTTATTTGGAACAGGTTGTAAAGATTCAGATTTAGGGATTTTTTCTATTTTTAGTAGCCAGTTGGTTATTTTACTGGCAACCTTTTTCATATACAGTTTTAGTTAATAGAACAGTCTGATTGCTGCTGTTAAGCAGTATATTTTAGTTTTCTGATCTGAGGTGAATGCTAAAATCTGATGTTTGGGTCTGATAGGCACAACAAATAATGTACATATGCAGTCTAGCAGAGAGAATCACAAACTACCTAGATGTTCTCTTGTAGAACTTAAGATTCTGTTGAATGGAGAAAGTCTCAGGGCTGAGGGGATGTGCAGTGGCAGGAGGGCACCTGAGCAAATGTTCTGGGTAGTGTTCTGCCCTTCCTGAACCCCTGCTCATACAAATGAAGCAGAACTAACATGTGAGGGAAGTCTGTGAAGAAAAACATTTAGTTTGCAAAGCAGTGATCACCTAGTCATGGACATACCAGACACAGTAATAGAAGACAAGGTATATCCAAGTAGTAAACACAGTCTTGTAGCTGGTGACTTCATCAGAACCCACCCTGTGCTATCTTTGCCTTGTCAGTATTGTTTTGAAAGTTCTATGGTATTCGTTCCAACTATGCTGTAGTTGGAATGTTTGCCTTTTCTGGCACCCAAATGTTTTATTGTCCTTTTAATATCTTCATTGATGGTCTGGATGGGGGGATCAAGTGCATCCTCAGTAAGTCTGCAGAGAACACTAAGTTGGGCTGGGTTGTAGAGCTGCTGGGGGGTAGGAAGGGTGGCAGAGGGAACTGAACAGGCTGGATTGATGGGTCAAGGCCAACTATATGAATTTCAAAAAGGCCAAACGCTGGGTTCTGCACTTGGATCACAACAACCCCTTGCAGTGCTCCGGGCTGTGGGAAGAGTGGACAGAACACTGTCCGATGGAAAAGCAGCTGGGGATGTTGGTTCACAGTGGCTGAACATGAGCCAGCAGTGCCCAGGTGGCCAAGAAGGCCAATGGCATCCTGGCCTGTATCAGCAACAGTGTGGCCAGCAGGACCAGGGCAGTGATTGTCCTCCTGTACTCGGCCCTGGTGAGGCCACACCTCCAATCCTCTGTTCAGCTGTGGGCCTGTCACTTCAAGAAGGATATTGAGGTGGTGGAGCATGTCCAGAGAAGGGCAATGGAGCTGGGGAAGGGTCTGGAGCACAAGTCTGATGAGGAGCAGCTGAGGGAGCTGGGGGCGTTTAGCCTGGAGAAAAGGAGGCTCAGGGGAGAGACCTTATCAGCCTCTTCAGCTGCCTGAAAGGAGCGTGTAGCCGGGTGGGGGTCTCTTCTGCCAGGCAATGAGCAACAGGGCAAGAGGAAATGGCCTCAAGATGTGCCAGGGGAGGTTTAAGTTGGACATCGGGAAGAACTTCTTCACTGAAAGGGTGGCCAGGTGTTGCAACAGGCTGCCCTGGGAAGTGGTAGAGTCACCATTCTCGGAAGTGTTCAAGAAAAGACTTTGAGTGTTCAAGAAATGAATGTGGCACTTAGCACAGTGGTTTATTTGACGCAGTGGTGATTGGTCAAAGGTTGGACTTGATCATCTTGGAGGTCTCATCCAGCCTTAAAGATTGTATGATTTTATGACGCTATGGCCTTTTTATTGTGAAAATGGACAGAATTTATGATATTCTAGTAAGCATGAACAATAGAAATATTTATAATGAGTTTTTTGGGGTCTGTGGGGTTTTTAGAACTTAGATTTAAATGCTTTGACCTATAAAAAGCTAGAGCAATATCAGCTTTAAAAAGGGGAGAAGGGAAAAAAAGCACAATAAGCTTACAATGAGAGGTAGTTTTTGTTTGTTATGGTCTTTCTATCCTTGTACTCTGAATTAGTCTGCCTTTAGTATATTGTCAGGTAAACTAAAAGCAATCACATTATTCCTTCATTTTTTTGTAGGAGTTTTCATTAGTTCCTCAGTCTTTTGTGCCAAACTGTCTTTCTGTTGGTGATTCTGTCTTCATTACGTTATTCTATTTATTCAAGCCAAAGGAAAGCTGGAAAAATTAATTGAAATGTCTTTTCATGTATACACACTTTTAAAAATCTACTTTCAGCCTTTCAGGACTTTTTTCCTTTATTTTATTGTTTGGGTTGGATTTTGTATGTGATAGAGGGATCGGAAACCTGGAGATTCATCTTTAGTAATGAACAATTATTAACCCTATTATACCTTTCTAAAAAATATTTAAATTCCCTCTCTTGGGTTTTTTATGTGGTTCCCACTGATTGTTTTTCAACCTTTCATATAGATGTGAAAGATACTTTAAGAAGTTAGGACAGCAAAACATTTTTCAAACAATTCCATTGATTTGAAAATGGAATACTGCTATTTTCTGGTCATAGATATAAAAACTCATTTTCCCAGATGTACTTAATAAATATAACTGTGCATATAAAGGCTTTTCTGGCTAGAAACTGAGTATTTTCATTTTCTGAACAGGTGTCTCAATGCTTGTACCTACTGTAAAACTAAACATGCCAGAGGAGATCTAGCAAGTTATCCAATTGAAGAACTGGTGGACAGAGCCAAACAGTCTTTTCAAGGTAAGGATTTTTATCCCTATGATAAAAGTCAGCCACTGGAGTGTATCTGTGCTTACCTTCACCTATAATGATCAGGGTACAATATGACTTTGTTGTCCTTAGTAGTCATAGCTGTGTCTCAGGGTGCCTTTGTGGTAGAAAGCCATGCTTTTGTTATGGTCTGCACCACTGTTTACAAAATGTAGTCTTTAAGGAGTATTTTATTTTGATTTTAGGATTGTTGAAATGAAGTTCTGTGCATGCATCTTTTTGGGGTGATGTGGAAATGGCAAAATTTGGTCATTTTACTCTATTTCTAATTTCTTAAAGAGGGTGGGGCAAACCTTTTCTCATTCAGCTATGAAGTAAATTTCATGAGCCTCCCAAGGGTTCTTAAATTCTGTTTAGGGATACATTGCTTTTGCTGGTAATTGATTTAGTGGAGGGGTTCTGAGAGCCATACAAAGCTTATCAGCTTTTAAGTTCACTAAGATATTCGTAATGTCACATGGATTCAATCAAATACTAAGTTTTTCCTGCAGTACACTCTCTGGGCCAGTGTCTGCCTAAAGCTCTTTTATGTCTGGTAGTTATGATAGCTTTATTGTATCTTAGTATTTGTTCTTTAAATCTAAATTTTACCTGTGTTTCAAAAATACAGATTTCTAAATTATGCCACTATTCATTGTGAAGGCACAGGTGGTGTTTGTTCTGTTTGTGTGCCATTTTTAAGGATTAAAATGTACATTAAAAATACTCTGGTAATTCTGGTGTAGCAGCTCCTTCCATCTTTGTATGAAATGCTTTGAATCAAAAATAGATCAGTAAATGCAACATTTGATGTCACATCCTCTGTAAACGTATGGACAGTACATCCATTGGGCTTCATTTATGGCTGCAAGAGTTGCAACCATTCTAGTAAGAAGTCTCCAATGATTAAAAGTGTTTTTAAATCTATCCTTGTTTAGGGATCCATAGTGAACTTTATTTAGGCCAGTGATGAACTTTTGTCTATTCCTATCAGTACTATGCAGGGAAGAGTCCTTTTCCTAATGAAAGCCCACGTTCACAAATTCTAAGTTCTACATTATGCACAGAGAAAGTTTTCGCTTGAGGCTGCAAATGCCCTTTTCTTTCACTTTTGTTAAAAGCTAAACACCTCTATTTTCTTCTGTGAAGCTCATCTGTGACTGCCACTAAAGTTTTCCTGTTGCTTAGGTTTGTAGAATTAATGCTCTCATTGTTGTGAATTGGATTGACTGTTAGGATTGTCTGACAAGAATCCTGTAGTGTCAGATTTCTTGGTTTAGTAGGACAAGTTTCTAAAACCTGTATACGTATTATGAAATGATCAGTAACAGAAATAGAGGATGCATAAAGACACTATTTTGGTGGACAAGCAGTTCAGGAAACATTTCAGAAAGCTAGAAGTTTTCAGAAGTATAAGACAGATGATTTTGAAATTGGCAAGTAGTTACTGAGCAGGAGAGAAGCTGCCATTTATAAGTAGCATAAGAAGTGCTATTCAGATACCACTATGTAGCTGTTCTAAAGAAACTTTGGACTATTCTTCAAGGAAGTATGACAAAGATAAGATGGGTAATAAGTCAGGATTATGACTTTGCTTAAGTAAACTATCTAAATTTTATTTAGATTTATGGGATGTGTGGAAAGGAAAAAAAACCCCAGACTTGTCTGTCCTGTTATAATTGTACTTATATACCATCAATTCAACATTAGCATAAAGATGTATTTACTTGGCATAACAAGAAAGAAAACTCAAGTTTTGTTTGTCTTTGCAGACAATGAATGTGAAATTTTGGAAAGTATTTTGAACTAAAGTATTGTACATTTGGATTGAAAAATCAGTAATTCAATTCATCTGTTCTACTGTGGCCTTTATTATAAATATTGACTCTTTCAAAATAATTTGATTTCTAATGGAAAAAGTTGCCCTTGAGCAATTGTTTTGAAATTTCTTGAAGAAATGCTGTGACGTTTCTCATAGCAGGCGTCTCCAGGGAGTTCTGTTCTTGTTTGGCCTTACACTACTACCTCTGTTAGAGGATCTAAGGAAAGAAGCAAGTATTTATTCAGTTGTAAAATGGCTTTGCCTCCAGCTTTCACATACTTAGAAATGGATGAAATAGTCAGATACTTAGTTTGCAGTGCATGGAGAATTTATTACTGCCAGCTTGCTGCAGCTGTGGGCTGCAGAAACTTCATCAGTCCAGTGAAAGACTTTAGCAATTCAAAGCCATTATTCAATTTCTTGCTGAGTTACTGAGCCACAATCTCTTCAACAATCACTTCTGTTTTCACAGAAAATGTATTGCTGAAGCTCTAGTTAAAAACACAGAGAGGTACAGATGTGCCATGAAAAACTTCTCCACTTTGAAAACTGATTAAAAAGAGATGGCTGAAATCACCATGTTTGAACAAATATCAACCTCTTTCTTGTACTTTTCTAACCTCTGAAATAAGTTGTTTTTCTTTTTGTATATTATTCTAATATCTTGAATTCAATGTAATGTGCACAAAAAGCTGTTGTAGATTTCTAGTACATGCTGCATACTTTCATAATGCCTTGGACTAAGTATTGAGGTGTACTGAAACTGAGGGAGTTTTGCATACTTTGCATGGGTTTATGTTTCTTCTCTGACCTCCAGAATAGTTTTGAAGTTACAAGTCACATGAACTTTAATATTTCACAAAATTTCATTAACAAAATAATCTATCTCAAGTTTGTTGAGTTTTTTCATTTTTTAACTTTAATGGTTTTTTTCCGTAGACTTCAACTGTTAGAAAGTAGTTGTTTAATTTTTTTACATGGGCAGCCATGTCAGAATATATAGCAGACTTCTGTAAGAAAGCCAGTAAAAGTATTGTGAAATACAGTAAAGTGGTCTTTGAGTGGAGAACAAATGTCTACTGTAAGGTTGTTTATGCAGAGTTTTTCTACAGCTGATTGTACAGCGCTTTCTTTGTGTCATCAATTTATTAGTAAGTTTTTTTCAAAATGCGCTGTGTCGTGTTCAGTGCTGTATTTTAGGGGATTGCATTTACAGTTATGAGAGGGCTCTGTCTTTCCTGCCCAAAGCAACTTTATGTATAGCAATGTGGTTTTGCTTAGTATACAAAGTGGAAGGCTGGGGGAGCTGCTGTTAGTGAACAGTATTCCAAGGAGACACAAAAGTTAAACAAGCCTGAGCTTTGAATGTTGTGTGGAGTGGTGCCCTGGGATTGCTTTGGCTAAATTGCAGGACTTGAAATTGATTTTTTTCTTTAAGTGGGACTTTCATTATCATAAAAACCCTGCATATTGTGCGAGACTTTCTAGGGAAAGAATACTTTTTATTGCAAGCAATTTTGGCTCATTTAGCAAACTAAGTTAAAAATATAAATATTTTTATGGAATTAGGTGTTATTTCATTGTAGTTTAGAATGACAATCTTCTGTATATACCAGTACAAAACTATACTTCTTTAGCATTGCATGCCTGTTGCAGATGGCAGGGAATATGCTGCTATTAAAATATACACTGTATAACTGACTACTATATTAGCTTATTTTATGGTAGCAATCAGAGTGCTCAAATGAAAGTCACATCTTGTCGGGCAACAGTGTTCCTCAAACTATGGGGAGCAATTGCTTCTGGATGGATAATTGTAGTGGCAAAATATAATTTGTTTTTATTCCATTATTTGCACGATGGTTCACTGGCATGCATGGTGTTGAGTTCTGAATGGCACTTCTGTTAGGATATCTTGGACAACATGTAACATTGCAAAGCAGAGGAGTTCCAAAACTAAGATTTGGAGTTTTGGGTTTCATTAGTTGTCTTTAGCAGTTATCCCTAATCTGGTAGACTTTGGAGTGTTGAGAGTTTAAAGGAGATTAGTGACAAATATTTTTCTCTCTATAAGTTTGCTGTAAATAGGTATTCATGGTGGTGATAAGGATTGATTTTATATAATGTGATTGGTTTCCAGAGTTTTTCAGATGACTATGAGCTTTGCTGAGGATCTTTGGTTTTAGCGGTTCTGATGAGGTACTGTCAAGACATTCTGCTTTATTCCTAGTAGCTGTTTTGCCCCTGCACAGCTACCAGTAAGTTCTCTGTATGATTTCAGAGCAGCTGACAGTCATGAAAGGACATATATGAAGTATTGGCAATGTTTTAGTTTCCCACTGATTAGCAGAAGCAGTACCAAACCAGGATGCTTGGGCCGTGCGCTCAGTAGTGGGCTTGGTCTCTGAACACAGTAACCTGGAATGGGTGCCCAGTTATCCAGATGGAACCTGGGCTGTGTACTCAGGGTCCTTCCAGAGTTGAAACCAGCACTGTAGAGAGAGTACTGGCATCTGCAGATCTGACCTAGAGAGGGAGGAAGAAGGAGAATGGTGACTGTTTATCTACAACAAATATTTTCTGTCAGCCTTTTTACTGACTTCTGGGGAATGTAGACTTTATTCTAATATTGTTCCTGAAGTATTATTTGAAATTGCATTCCAGGGAGCTTGGGCTGCTGTATTTGAGACGCTTTGATAAAGAACCTCTCTTTGTTTTGCTGTGCTTTTTGGGTATGGCTATAGAGCTAGGGGTCTTTTTCGTTGTTGTTCTTAAGTTTATTAAAATTCTTTCTGTATCGTCTTTTGTGTCTTATGAATGTTTCAAGTTTTTTTCCTGCTGACTTTGCTAATGCACAGAATACTTAGGCCAAGATAAATATTTTGGTACCAGCCTGTCATTTTGTAGTTAGATGGGATAGCATAATGAATTAGTTTTCATTGTCCACATGTTTGTTTTTGGTTTGGTTTGGTTTTTATTTAAAAAGAAAAAAAATGCAATCCATCAGTAGTGAGTAGAAGCAGCATCTCCAAGTATGTGAGAACTACTACTGTGTAACATATATAAACACACATAACCAATGTCATATAGCAAAGAGATATTTTAAAGGATAAAAATGTCTTTTCATTAGTGAATTGCAATTTTGGAGATATTTTCAAGCTTCTTTTGAGTGAGCAAATTAGTTTAGTGAACTTTCTTCTTGTCTCTGAAGGAAATTCCCCGTTGTCTTCTTGGTACATTTTTTTATACAGTCAAGTTGACCACTATGTAACTGTCATTTCTGTTGTCTTCTGCATATCCTGTTGCATAAAAGGTTCCTTTGCATTATTTTAAATTTTAATTCAGAAATGTAGTGGCAATTGCATTAAATTATTGTTGTCTAGCTTTTTTCCTCATTGCTCTCTCCAGCTTTCTGAGAAGGAGAGAGGAAGAGGGCAGTGGTGATCCCTTTTCTGTGGCATCCAGTGTCAGGACACATGGGAATGGCTCAAAGGTGCATCACTTAGGGGAGGTTTGGACTTCACATGAGGAAATATTTCTTTACCGAGAGGGCACTCAAACCCTGGAACAGCCTTCGTACAGTGGTGGTCAATGCTCTGAGCTGGTCAGTGTTGAAGAGGCATTTGGACAACACCCTTATTAACATGCTTTGAATAAATTCCTCCATTCATTTTATTATGCCATTTAAGTAGTCTGAAAATGTATCTGTATGGGTTTTATGCTAATCCTTTATTTTATTAAAAATTGTTACATTTAAAAATATAATTTTATCTGCACGTTTTTCCTTTGTTTTGCATGTTTTTACTTGGTCTTTTGCAGTTAGCGTTGAAGTCTCCTTCTGAGATGGCCAGATGTGAGCTGACTGAGCCAAAAGCCATGTAGCCATTCTTGTGCATTTGTAGTGTGTTGTGTGTGCAGTCAGTCCACTGCTGTCAGAATGCTTCAAACCTATTGCACATGCTGGGTGATAGACTCATGCAGAATAAATTCAGTGTTTTCAAGATCTGTTGCCAAAGGCTGATCAATCTGCAGTGCACTTGCAGTATGTTTGATGTTGTCATCAAAATATTAAACGTACTGATCATCTCTGTGCCCTCTGGCCACAAAGGATTCTGGGATTCACAACATGCCACTGTTTTTCACAGAAACACTAAGATTCAGCAGAAGGCTCAGATTTAGTTTAATATGTTCTTGATATTTTCGTTAAGGGTGTAGAACATGGCATCTTCTAATTTTATAGTTGCCAAGAACTTTCAGTAATATAATCTTGCTTCCATTTCCTTATAACGCTGTCAAACTTTAATTGATACTTCTAGTTAAGATCATTAAATTATTTGCAAGAATTACATTTGGGAAAACATGTTATTCCTGACAGGTTTAGAAACCAGAAAAAGTTACTAAAAAGTTATGGAGGCCTTCATGCCTTAGTGTAGCAGATACTTTGCCCTGGGTCACTTTTTTTTTTTTTTTTAATTAAATTTTGTTCTTGGTTCAAATGGGTTTTGTGGAGACTCACTTGGATTTGCCTGTTAGATTTTTTTAGGCATGCTCCATATCTCAGCTTGGTTTTATGCATTATGTTTTTTCCCCTTGCTGCCAAGTCTACTGTGATACTAGGCGTCAGAAATGAGGAAAGGAAACCTTTTCTCTTTTGCTCCATGTGTTAATGCCTTCTTCCCCTGTTCACAGAGGATTTAGTCCTGTCAAACAGCCTTGTAGAGCAATCATGCCATAAGAGTTAATTTGCCAAAAAGTCATGCCCATGCCTCAATTAGGACACAAATGAATCACAGTAGCTTTTGCAAGTATGCAGCATAACATGCAGAACTGTAATTGGGCCATTCACTTTGAAGGAAAATCACTTTGTCACTCATTGCCATTTGTATAATTGGGATTTTACTGTGAAAGTATTGTGTACCTGTTAAAAAAAAAGTGGCCCCAAACAGCTTGTAATGTGGCAGTGTAAACAATTGAAGTAGAATAATACATTATTGCATTCAGGATAATAAGTGGTTGTCACTGTATTTGCTACCATGGCGTTGTCTCAGGTCTTGTATGGGATGACAGAGGAAAGTTTGTTTTGTAGGGAAGACTGGAAGGAAGATAATGCAGTAACAAGGAGTGGTCATTCATTTAATGAGGAGCTGTCACCCTAGAATTTACAAAAAATCATGCTTCCATAAAGATTTTCATCAGGAGTCAAAGTCTCCATGTGCTAGCTTGTGTTTCTGAAAGTAATATTTTCTCCTCTATGGGGATTATTATAAGCTTGAATAGCTTTAAATAGATTCCTTGGATGCCTTGAAATGTTGTTCATATCATGGTTGTCTGTTCCAAAACATAAAGCATATTAATGCTGTAATACGAAATAAAATACGTATTTTTTTTTTAAATCTGGACAATTGCTGCTTTAGGATGCTGTTCTCTCTCTAAGTATTGCCAGAGGTACATAAGTATTGTCCAGAAGGTAACTTGCCAGATAAATTGACACTGTTGCCAAAAGGTCTGATAGCATGAGAATATAACCTTTTTTGTCTTCATCAAACCTACTCTAGTAATACTTCTTTGTTGTAAAGTCTTTTTGACTGCGCACGGGTTGTTGTAGCTTACAGTGTTGGAAATAAGGATTATAAATTGAGTACACGAATGCTTATTTTGCATGCCTGACTAAGAATCCTACAGACAATAAGACTCCACTAATCTCTTAGCTTTGGCAGTTTCAAGAACCAGAAAAGTCTCTCTAACAAAGGTGGTATTTTTTTCTTCAGCAGAAAGAAAACCCCAACTTTTGGTCACATTTGCTCTGTATAATTCAGTCTTCTCATTCCTTTTTATTTTCCTACTCAAATATTTGCATTTGTGCTGTTTAAATCCTTGACTGACAGCCAGCCTGTTTAATTTTGTATTGTTATGAAAAAAGGTGCATTTTATTTTTGTTCGAAATAAAAGTTTAATAGAAAAGAGCCAAAGCAGAGATGTATACAGTTAAGATTACTACTCGATCTTCAGCCTTAGGCTATAGTTTCAGCTGTACTTTCAGCAACCACTGCAAGTAAAAAGAGCATTTCTTGGCCATCTCTTTCCCTCTTTCCTCCCCCATCCATCCTCCCCCTTGTCCCCCCTTTTTTCTTCATCCTTTCCTCAGGCCACCTGCTTTTTGGCTGGGAGAGTGTTCCTTGTATGAATCAGGCTGGGGGACTGATCTGGGGTAAAACTGAATGTGTTTTTAGAAACCTCACAGGGTGACATTAGTAACTGATCTAAGATGAATCTTTCCAGATGCTGACATTATAGAAATACCACAATTCTGCAGTGTCCTCATGGAACTAGGCCTTTGGAGCAAGGGACTGGAGGGATGTCTGGGAAACTAGATGTAGTAATCTGCCCAAGCTTCCCACTCTCATCACAGAGCTGCTCTTTCCAAGGCCAGTTTAACTGGCTTGTGGGGCAAGAAATGGTCCTACAAAACTTCATGTAATACTGGACACACCAGGATGTCTTCTCTCATCTTCCAAGGGCGGGAGATACCTGTTCCAGCTGAACTGGGGAAGGGGAAAAGAGGGGGTTGAGATACACTCTAGTCTTCATGCTTTTTAACAGAATGTTTGGCTCATTTGTGGCTTCTTCAGAAGATCTCATCAATCTGATGTTTGCTTGAAATTATTTTTTTTCTTTTCTTGGAAAATTTGTTTATATTATGCAAGAGTAGTATATGTTATATTGTTTCCATGCTTATTTAGTGGAACAGCAGCAGAAAAAAGCTGGGTAGCGTTACTTGCTTGTTAATTTTATTTATAAATTTATTTTTGCTAAGTTTGCGTTATTTGAAATGGAGTGTAAACCACAAGATTCAGTAATGCCAAAACCAGTAGTTAACTCTTTACCAGGCAGATTAAGTTGGTTTTGTGTGTATATTGTCTTGAATTTTAAAAGAATTGGAATTAAAGCATGGTGTATCTTTTTAATAAATCTGATTTTCAGGGGGGAAAGGTTTTTATCTTTAATTTTGTTTGAAAATGAAAGTTTGGTTTTATGTGGCTTCTTAACCATGGAGGTATTGGAATTTTTTCACTGCTTGTAAATATTTGTTTAGCTATAGGAACTTGTATTTCTTTGATAATACATGTTTCACTCATGTATTTACAGCTGGTTTTGTAAAACCTGGATTAGAAATACTTCCAAAACATTGTAAGAGTATTCTCAGGGTCAGCTTTGCATGTTATGCTGCAATCAGCTGCCTGAAGCTTTCCATAGCTCGTGTGAAAATATCATGAGCAATTTCTACTGTCAAACAGATATGGTGACCAGAATCCAAATCGTTAACTTAACAAATCTGATGCACTGTGTTGCACCATGCACCTACCAAGCTTAGGTCATCTTTAATGTGTCCGAAGATAATTTATCAGAATCCAGCAATGATCCCTTTTATCATTTGGTAAGTAGTCTCCTGCTGGATAGCTTGGGCTTGTGCAGGAACAAGCATTAGCTGTTCTGTGCCACTGAAACCTCCTACTCACAAGATTACTCAAGATGGTATCTTCCACTAACTTCTCTTTCTTTGCTGTGGGGATGTGAAGGAGAGATTTTTTTGGAGAACAGGAGTTGTGACAGAACTAGGATCCCTCAGCATAAAGTTTGCCCTCCTCCTTTCTGTGTTTTTGTTTTTGGGTTAAATGAGTCATGTCATGCATGCCCCACTACCCCTTCTACTGCAAGGTGACTGATGTGCCGACTACTTCTTAAAATGAACAGCAGTGCTGGATAGCTCAGCGCACACCAGGTTCCAAGGCATTAAGTGAAGCTAGCAAAGGCCGGGTTCAGAACAAATTGCAGTGGGATTCTTAATCTCATAGTGCGGTTAAAGCTGAGAAACCCCCTAGCATGGGACATAGTGGAAGTTTGAGCATTTGGAAGAAATAGGACAGAGGCATGGAAGAAGAATCCGTTTTCTTTAAATAATAACAAATCTTACGTCGAGTGTTGCAATTTTCTGAGTATTCAGCAAATCATTTATGCTTTTAGTATTTCTACTCTCCGCTAAGCATCCTGTGGTAGAAGACTCTAGGCTAAGCTGACTGATGGTCTTCCTTGTGGCTATTCTTAAGCTGTATTTCAGCAAGTCACTGATTTCCCCCAGTATACTTTATATAAAGTGTGCCTTATGCTTTTAGTATTGCTCTCAATCACCTTTTGTAATGAGGGCTCACCTTCCGCGTGGAGGTTGGGTTTTGTGGTGATCCTCTTGACATGTTGGGCAATACCACTGTGACTCAAGGCTATGCCATCTCCATATCTAATGCTAATATAAGATTGCAACTTTTGAGATTAGTTTAATAGGAAACTAAGAGCTGTTTTGGTCTGAGATAGCTTTCTTTCAAAGACCTTTAAAAGTGTTATGTGATTAAATGATAACGGTGCAGTTTACAGAAGCAAGAGACTTCAACATCAAGCATCTCAACTCAGAGCATATCTCAAGTGTAAAGACATGTAAGTTATAAAAAGAAATTGTCTAATCTTTCATGCTGTAGTCAGTGAAGTCATAGTGAGAGTAAAACTCTGGGTGGTGATGAGCCCAGTTATGACAGGGAGGGAATGGTGACAGAATACTAAATGTATCTTATTAAAAATAAATTTGCAGGCTTGGTCTCAGAGATTAGATAGATCTCTGTCATGCTTAACTTTTGTCCCTTCTTTTTTTTTAATCTTCCCTTGAGTACCTCCTACTATGTTAAGACAAAAGTCAATATGTGTTAAAGTATTTTGATGCCAGCTTTAGACATAATGCTACAGTTATTGTGATTGTTCATGAAATAGCAGGACAGGATTAGGTAGAAGAAAACACTACTTGCATGCTGCCCTGTCATCGTTCAGACCATGTAATGCAAAGACCAGTTGAGCAATACTTCTTTTAAACAAAATATATTCTGCAGCTTTAGCAGCTGTCTGAAGGAAGAGAGTTATATTGTATGGATGCATTAGGGGCTTTTTTCATTAGACAAGACCTGACTGCAGTTTTTCTTGTCTTAAAACCCTCTCACATGTGCAAGTGTCTGATGTTCAAAAATTGGATGTTGTTATTACGTGCTACAGAAGTGACAATTTAGGTGCAGTTTGCACTGGTACGTTTTAGGGAGCTCTGTGGCCTCTCTAGTCTAAATCCAAAGAGAATAGACCTTAAAATGCACTTAAGAGTTTTGTACAATTTGGTAAGCTGAGATATTAGGGAGGTGGCTTTTATGCACAGTTTGGTTGTATGCGGAAAAAGATTAGGAGTAATCATGATGAATGACACAATTTTTTTTATCTGCGATATCGCCCCATGAAAATAAAAGCTATGATTTGTACAGATATGTGGGGCTCCTGATGTGCACGCCAGGGTGTCTTGATAGCTTAAACACATGCCTTTTTAATGCTGTGTACGTTGTGCAAAAGTACTGAAATCTGAAATTCAAATATTGCACGTAAGCTAGGTGAGGTGCACATAAGAGCTGTCAGTGAGAATACTCCAGAACCTCTAGGAAGGCACCTGTGAGAATGAGTTGTTTCTGGACAAGTTACTTCTGCTTTAATTTAGGATAACTGTATTAGTGACCTGTTCATGGTTTGTTTTCATCTATGGGCCCAATGCCCTAAAGAAAAAAAAGGAAAAAAAATAACGCTCTTATTCCTAGTTTATTTGTAAACCAGGTCAGATACCCTTGATTAGCTCTCAGCTGGAGCATAATTTAAATCCTGACAGATTGAACCTAAACAGCAGGCTTTTTTCAGATCAGCCAAAAGATAAGGGGAGAAAAATAAAAGCTATTTCTAGTTCACAAGCAGTACAACAGTGCTGAATAAATCTGCAACTGTTAATGAATAGCTATTTCAAATATTTACAGGAGGCAAAAGAAAAGAAGATTGGCATCCAAGGCAGCTGTGTCCAGGGAGAGCTATTAAAAATAAACGTGATAAATGATGTTCAAGTGCTAGTAGAGCTGTCAAATATCAGAGGTACTCAAAGTGGAAAGTGTTTATACTCTATGGCCATGCTGCTAGGCATTCTGAACAGGGATATTTTTTCCAAAAATTTTTGTGAAACTGACTTAGCAGATCAAAAGGGGAGAGAGGATCTAATGTAAAATATTCCAGAACCTTTAAGTTTTTGCTACATCATTAAAATACACAAGTGCTTATTTGGTTTGTAAGTGAGAAATCACATTCTTTTATACATTCAATTATTTCCACATAGAACCCATTTCTTTAGTCTTGATTAGTAATAAAAAAAAGTAATGAGAGTTTATGCTTGTAATGAAATCCATTTTTTTATTTTTATGACTCTTTAAGTCTTCTGTATTAGAGGATGATAATGATGAGGGTCTGAGTGTTGCACTGATTTTGAACACAACTTGAAAAATTGTATATCCATAGTAAACTATGAACTTCATGTGCTTTTGTATGCAGAGACTTTTTTTCAGGCAGTCTAGAAAGTATTTTTATATCAATTTTTAGTTCTGAGTTTAATGTATGTCAGTTGACTGGAAAGTTTTAGCAGAGACATTTTATTTTTTTTTACTTTACTGTGAAAATAGTTTATCAGAAGCTGTTAGGATGGTGACAAAAACTTGATGCCTTATATGCTGGAGATATACCAAGCGCAAAGGACATGAAAAGCATGTCATTACTTACAGGATGCTCTAGCACAAATCACATTTTTCGTGTATGGATACTGCTTTCTTTCCTCTTGTAATTTATTTTTCCTTTTTCAAAAGTGAATTATAAAAAGTGACGATAAAATACTAATCCAGCTTGTCTTAGAAATAAGTTCAGGTCCTGTGTTTGAGGGGTAAGCAAATGTAACTAAAAGTTACATTTAACTTTAAAGTATATGTAACTAATGTGTTTGTACTGGAACACTGAAGCAGGCCCATGTGTTACAGTGACATGGATTGCTGACTTGCATGTGCATCAGCTCCTGTCCTTTAGCACTGAAATTCACTGTGGAATGCACATTGGCTCACCTGTCTGAACCCATTGCGGAGAACAGGCTAAATCGTGTCAATTTTCTTTTGGTGTCTTGAGCTTTGGAAGCGTTTCTCAGATTAAGTGTCTGCTGTTGTCACAATGAAGAGGAAGAAGAAATTTGAAAGCATCTCATTCCATAACCTGAACACATCTTCATTGTTATGCAAATGGCTTCATGGTTTCCTCAGAAAGTAAATTTAGCAAAATCTGCCAGATATACTTCTTATCAAATTGTAGTAAGCAACGCAGTGATGATGGAAAAAATGGGACCTCCCCAAGCCTGAAAGTTTGCCTCTTTTTTCAGGTTTTATCTTTCCATGTAATAGCAGATGTAATAAACCATTTTAATATATCACTGCATAACAGCAGAATTGCCTGAATCAATCAAAGGAGACAGCAAACTCTGGATCGGTTTCCTTTATATGGAGACGTCGCAGATCTCTGGGTGTTGGTTTGAAAGTTAACACAGTGTTAGATATTGAAATGATTGTAGCTGTCATGGCCCAGCTTCCTTTCGGTCGCCTGTAGTTAAGCATGTCTGTTACCTGATCTCCTAAATAGATCTCTTGCTAGTTAAACTACTTTTATTGTTTCAGGATTATAATGCTGTGCTGCATGGGGTGCAACACCTGAGTCACTTTAGGACACTAATGCGTCAATATCTCAAGTGAAATTTTATGGTTGTGCCATGTAAACGACAACTCAGAAATCTGTGAGACAATTTTGTAAATTTTAAAGTCAAAATCTCAGTTGTCTTTGTCACCTTTGAAAAGTCTATGTGGTTTGAGTAAGCAGTTCTCATCTACCTAAATAATGCTGCTCCGCTAGGAGCAAGAAGTGGCATTTAGTTTGGATTTTCGTCCTCTGGGAGCAGAACAAGGTTTTCTCCCTTAACAAGATTTTTTGAAGGTTTGCTTTGCAGTTAACTCACCAGAATCTAGACTGTTTAACCTTCTGTATGTGGTAAAACCTCAAAAATTTCCAAATTACTTAAGGAAAGGAATAGGTAATGGTTAAAGAAATGAAGCTGTTTGGAGGATTTGACAGACATGTGTATATCAAAATAAAATCTGTTGTGTATAGATAAAACATATATGATTTTTAATCTGTATGAATACTCTGCAGAGCAGGAAAATCCAGTTTCTCCAGCTGCCTTTTTTTCTTCCAATTCCTTTTTGGCTGCACAGTAGGAATCCTGCTCATTACAGAGTAGGCCTTTTCATTGCATTTGGATAAACAGTAAGCTGACATGCTTTCCGAACAAGAGTTGAACATTAGTAGTAGCACTTCTAAAAAAAAAATTTAATTTTTAACCTGCAGAGTCTTACTGAAAGAAAGCGACGAATACTCATAGCAGTCATTTAATAGAGGTCTATCTAATGCAAGTAGTATATAATACTCTTCAAATAGTAAAGCTTATCTTTATGTATTTAAACTAAAATTTGTGTGGGCTGCATTATTGATACAAGCTAATGTTATATTAGTATGTGATTCTCCTTCAGCTGTGCTCAGTATTATTATTTAAACAGATGATATGAACAGAATTTTGTTAGAACACATTTTATCATAGCAAAGCTTAATAAATAGAGGTTCTGGTTGGGGAACATGAAAGAGGAAGGGTTAATGAAGAGTTCAGGGAAGTTCAGTTTCATTACCTGTAGCAAAGACACTTTTGCTCGGAAACTCTGAGGTTTTTAAACTCCTAGTGGTTAATCCATGAAGCTATATTTCATAAATTTCATTGGAAATACATGTACTTGCAGACCACTTCAGTGATTACTGACAATAAGTGTAAATGTAAATATCACGTGCATTCAAACACTGGAAGGGTGTAGCTGACTTATCTTTTCTTCCTTCTTTAGTACTTTCCAGTTTCTGTGAATAGAGTAGATTATTCTGTCTTCCATACAAGAAGCTTCTTATCATTCTTGGGTGTAGAAAAGGAGAGAGAATCAAATGGCATGTCTGGACAAAATTTACCACATCATGGGAGAGATTTCTTAGGGCATGTCTGCTGCAGCTCCCCCCACCATACCCCCTGCTGAAGACAGCAAACATTATCTAGGATAGTGTGTCACATCTGCCACGGGTGGATCCAGCTAAGCTGACTTTAGTAAAACTACCCAGAGCACTTGTGTAAAAGTAATTATTGCCGCCCTGCACCAGATTTTCTGCTGTGAAGAATACTCTCTATTATTTTTACCATTCTGTTTCTTTTTCCTTCTTTGTGAATATGCTAGTAGCTGCATCTGCTCATATTTTTCCCAGGCTGCAGCAAGGAGGCAGAATAGTAGTGTGGCAGAAAACCCTTAGTATCCGGAGCAGAGGGAGAGAAGGAAATAAAACTAGCATTAATTTCTCTGTTGCTGTTCTTTCCAAAATCTGAGGAGTGGTAGCTGGATGGCCTTGAAGGTGCAGGGAGGTGAAACTTCAGCTACTCAGCTTCCACTGTTTAGGTGGGAAGTTTTTTGCAAACATAGTGATAGAAATTTTCTTTGTGATTTAATCAACCAGATACCATGAGAGTTTGAATAAGGAGGAGTAAGCAAGTGGATTTTTTTATAATGCTTTGTTAGAGCACCATATGAAGTTCTTTTCTCAAGAAGAAGAAATAAAATGTAATATATTAAGTACAGTGTTTGGTCCTTTAAGTATTACAAGCAGTAAAGGTGTCGTAAAACAAATAAGATTTTAAAATTTCTAGTCTACTGTGGCAAAATATCTCTTCACAGCAAACAATAAAATGAAGCTTCTCTAAGGATATTAAAGTCCTTTTCATACTTGGTTATTATAAACTGCAATCGCTTTCATTGTAACTTAATTTTTAAAGTATCTAAGTAAGTATTACAATGTTAAGACATGGATAATTTTAAAGGTTAAAGGAATTTTATTTACATGTAAGTAAGTTAGAGCTGTGAAGATTTTGTTTTCTTTCCCAGCCCCGTCCCCACTGCAAATCTTGCTTTGTAAAGCTTTGTGCTCCATTCTTACATGTATTTTAATGCATTTTTAAAAAATATTTAATTATTTTAATTTGCATATTGGGCTTGCATAGTCTCCTTAAGTTAATTGTTTCATTTCTCCGGCTGTTCCTAAATAGCCATTGTGCTGATCAAGCACTTACTTCAGTATGTCCTTGATAAAATTAATGAAAGCATCTGTAGAAGCAGCGACAGCAGCTGCAGTGCCTTATGGAAGCCAACTTCTGCTTAACATTCTGATAAAATAAATAGTTTTGTACTTGTGCTGGAAGCTAATGCTAGCTGGCTTATTTACAGCATAAAAAAAGTTGCACCTGCCACAGCTAGACCAAGCACTGAGGCTTGCTGATTACATGTTCTTGTTAGTGTCATTGTTATTGGTAAAATGGGAGTGATGTCATCCTTATCAAACCCTACTGGCACCCTACAGAGTGACAAATAATTTGCCCACTGCTGTTTATCAGCATGGGCCTTGTTTTAGAAGTGACGAGAGTGCCGAATTTTCACAGTTGAATGCTGTACAACCGCAGAGGTGTATGAAAATGAAATGGATTGATACTTGTAATCAGTGTGCATAGTGATGGTTAAGGTGTAATGAAACATAAGTGCACATTTAGGGTAATTATATGTCTACCAGGTGGGGCCCCGGGGTTTTGCCTCTATAGAAACCGCTTGAGGTGGCAGATATGCAGGAAGAAGTACTGCAGCACCATCTGCTTTTTTCTCATTTCCTCATTAATTCTTCTATCCCCCAAGCCTGGACTGCACAGACTTGGAGCAGCCCTTGTTCTGTTCAGTATCACATCCCCTTCTAGTTGGGTTTAGCCCCAAACACTGGAGTGGATGTGATGCAAAACAGCAGCTCTTGTGAGTAGAATGTATTAATACACCTTTCTGGAGCTTGCTGAGGCATATGTTGCATTCTTCTTAAACCTTCTCTCAAAATGGCTTGTAGGAAAATGTGCTCTTGTTATATTTTAAGGCAGTATCTAGTACTCGAAGGCTTTGTGCATGTATGGGTTCTCTGTACTGATATGTATATGTCTTAAATGGGTGATGGAAAATACTAAGAATTCCTCCAGACAGGCATTTGTATTTTCTGTTCATTTGGAAATCTGTAAGCCTTACACTACTTGCATTTCTTCTAAGTAAGTAATGGGAATAAACAGTTTGTAGTTGAAAACACTACAAGTGTCTTTTGCTCCTTGGAATCACTGTGCAGACTAAGAAATGAGAACTGCCATTCATTTGTGGTAATTACTATGGGAAGTGGGGACGTATATTTTCAAATTTAAAAAGGGAAAAGGAGCTTGGTGCCTCCAAAGACACTGTTCACACAAGAACACCAAGTGTTCCAAATGTGGTAGATAAGCCACGTGTGCAGTTCGGCTGCAGTCTCATGTAGAGAAGGTTTAATGTATCTCAGATGCCGTGTGTTCATCTGCACTTGGTAACTGATCTGTGCTTGTGCATTTACTTGCCTGAGAGTGTGCAGTATTTTCAAAGCAGTTACTGGACTGAGGGCTATAGATTGTATTATTGTGAAATGTTTTGTACTTTTCTATATTAATGTATCTTTTATACATCTGTGACATTTTGATTAATCTCACTTTTCCCTTGCTGAATATAGGTCATTATATAATTTTGCACTGTTTGTTCCCTAATGAAAAAAAAAGAACATTGCTGAATCTGACTTTTAAAAAATTTTAATAGTGTGCCCTAGGGTCAGGCTCATACTTGATGTAACTGCAGGGAAGTCAGTGGCGTAAATACCTTGGATGGGTTTCACCTAGCTTTTGCTAAAGCATCCAGCTTTTAACTGGAGCCTGACTCATTACAGTATTTAAAAAAATAAAAAGAAAATTATCTGTCTAGGCATAAAAACAGTTCTATACGTCTGAGGTAGCTCCTGGTAGCAATTTAGCTTATGCAGCCAAACAAACCCAGATATTGGAAGTTAATGCTGATTTACATAAGCTAATGCTGATTTACAAGGTAAATAAAAAAAAAAAATCACATTTTAAACCAATTACTTTAGTGTGAGAAACTATGGAAATTTTAAGTATAGATATGTGTACAAGTAGAATGATAATCTATGCTGCACATACAGAGAACATAAAATTTTAATCACTGTAAACTTTGAATGAAAAAAGTATTTATGGATGGGAAAGACATTCAAATTTATCAGCTTGACAAAAGCCAGTTGGTTCTGAACATTATTAAGCCCTTTATGTCATTTCTGGGAACCCCTGCAGAATGAAAGCATGAGTGATCCATTTTTTAGAATTAACTTGGTGGCAGTCCTTTATCAGAGGAATGTATCAACATCTCATGGCCTGGTGGATTGAATTACCTCTGCAGCCTGTGACCTGAGAGGCTGTATAACTCTTGGATGTGCTGCTCTTAGTATACTTAAAATAGTTCTTTTGATTAGAGTACTGGAGTATTGTGTTTATCCATTGATCTTACTAAAGTAGAACATTTTGTAACACTCAAGGGAAACAAGGAAGGTTCAGGGTTTTTTTTGTCCTGCTACTGTGTATGTTATTTCTTCTCTCTCTTCAGGGTATGGGGTCCAAGATGATTCTTTTGATCTTCTCTTTCTGTAACAGCAACCACAAGACAGATACCATGTTTATATGAATTAGTCTTTTAAATTGGCCATTGGAGTTGGTGATACTTTAATGTACAGGTGTCTGCCACATATGCTTCCAGAAACTCTGGAGTCCATTTACCCACTTACCTTGTCTACATTGTTACACTGTTGACGATCATAACTTTAGAGACTGAGAACAATGTTGGCATTTTAACTGTCCCCATAAGCTACCCTTAGAATTTAATTTTCATGCCTGATGTGGACTTGGTGTTCAGTTAGCTTTTCCTCCTTCTTTCTGCCTGTTTCATGCCCAGTGAGAAAGGCCCAAGTGCATTCTGTTTGGGAACTTAAACCAGGAAGTATTTTGATTTGGGGGTTGGGGGTGAGATTTTATTTTTTTTTTAATCAGCATTTGAAGTGTAAAAGGTTTTGATTTGTGTTGGTTTTGGTTTTGAGTGTTTGTTTTTGGGTTTTTTTTAGAAAGCTTGGCTGGTGAAGTGCCACAAGGCAAGAAATATCTAAAGTGTTTCTGTCGTAAATTATGGGAAGTTCAGTTTTGGATGGAGAGGGGGGAAAATAGCACCCTGTTTTTTTCAGACAAGACCTTAGTTTGCAAGGTTTTAGTATATGTATTGTTTGTCTTTTAAATGCAGTTTCTACCTCAATCCTCTCTGTCATTCTTGCCTAGACAGACACATCTCTCTCTTGAGAGAAAGAGCTTATTTTGTCCTTGCAGGCATAAGCCTCTAGTACTGTTTCTGTTGGCCTTGGTTTGTGATATGAGGTGGAAACTGTCAGTAGCAATGACTTTTCCAACTTAAATGGAGGCAGCAGCTCTTGAACTCCAGGGATCTCTCTTCTTCTCCATCCTCCAAAGTATACATGCTGTGTTTTTAAAGATCAAGATGAATCCTTTAATTCTATAGCAGCTGATGAAAGAGCCAACAAAAACAAGCAAACAAACAAACCAAAACAAAGCACAGCTTCAAAACATAGTTGATTCTGGCAAACTTCTAGTTTGGACTATAGTGGCTTTTGCTCATATTATTTGTATTCTTAGGACAAAAATAGCTGTTACATTGAAAACGTTCAGCATAAGAAACTTAACTTTTATACAGCAAGAGAAAGGAGATTTATTCTTGCCTAGAATCTGTAGGGTCATCACAAGTAAAATACCCATTACTGTGCAACTTCTCTGTATGACTAACAGCTCAATTGCTATAAATGTTTGGTGCTGTTATTGAAAAACTTACAATAAATTTATTTATATTTGTTTGACAATATATTTCAATTTTTCTGTCTTCAGCAGAGTAATTATATAAGTAGGGCAGATAAAGCTCATGAAATGATCTGACAATAAGAAGTGAAACCATTGCCATCTACTAATGCAGAGAAAGAAGAACTGCAAAGGTGATGTTTAAATGTGAAACATGGGGCTCTCTTGATTTTGAGTTGGACACGAAGCCCTGATGAACTGTTGGGGTATGTTGTTCTTTAAGCTTGATCTGAGCAGCAGCAAAAGGTGAGTGAAGTTATGATGCCAAGTTAGTGGGAGGAAAGGTATGTATGGGAACAAGGAGGGGAATGGACAGTGCTACACGCTTAATGAAGACCAAATATGCTGAGTTCCTCCAGCCCTTGAGCAATGCATAAACTTGTACTCACTGTTTTTATTCTGGAATTCTGTGCTGAGATGTTTGATATTTTGGCAAGAAAGAAGGGTAGATGTTATTTATGTCTGCTTGGTTTTTTGGATCTTGGCAATATGAAAAGTGCTTAGTTCACAATAAAACACACAATAAACTCTTTTAATTATGAATTACTGTGTTTATATTGAATTGCATTTGCTGGATATATTTCTGTAATGGAACAAGTAAAAACTCTGTGCCTGAATAGATACAAAGTGTTATTCTGTCTTCTCCTTATACTTCTTTTGAATAAGCATTTTTAAATTCTTCTGTTGGTTTTCTGTTTTCCTGATAACCTTAAGTTGACACCTGTCATGATGTCAAAGCTCACTCTTGTACTTTAGAGTAACAGTTAATTTTTAAAAATTATACTAGCAATCAATTTTAATAATAGGTTTTAATTCACAACTCTCAAATTATAATATTTAAAGGTGTGTGGGACTCTTAGCATGCCAGAATTGCTTGTGTGTTAGATGAATTTAATTTAATTCTGAACATGTTCCATATGAATGTAATGTAATTAGTTGAGATGCATTAGTTAGTATATGAAGTATGGAGAATGAGCAATTTTAAACCAGAAGAGGGCAGCAATGATATAAAAAAATAATTTTGGCTCAATTACCTTCTTTTTCCTTTTTTGCCAGTAAGTCACATGTATGTGCTCTGCTAATTTCTTGGACAGACTATAAGATTAAAGCAGCCTGAAAAAAAGTCTGTTAATACCATTGCAGTAGTTATTATTTCAGTTTTAT
Organism: Cnemophilus loriae; assembly: GCA_013397755.1. Lineage (NCBI taxonomy): Eukaryota > Metazoa > Chordata > Aves > Passeriformes > Corvidae > Cnemophilus > Cnemophilus loriae. The sequence continues at coordinate 1,241,280 of VZTF01002825.1, read as the reverse complement.
TTCTTTGAACAGCTTCATCCTGCCAAAAGGTATTAACTTGAAGAGTACATGTAGAGGACCTGCTGACTTTTTTTCTCTAACAGATATTTCTAATATGAAATTTAATTTATGATGTTTTTGTGGTGATTTCTGATTTTACTATGTCTGTCCTTAGATGATTTAGAATAAAATCTTTCATTTTCTACTTGTCACAGTCATATTCATTTTAGGAAATTAAATGTCAAGCTGCATACTTTTTGATCTACATGTTGTAAGCAGTAAGCTATGCTGGCCAAATATATATTGCATGGTACTTTCACAACTTTACTGTAATCAGAATGTGAGTATATTGCACAAATGTACCAGAGTATATAAAACAGTATTAAGTACCTGTGGGTAGAGTGGGGCCATATTAATTGTGAGATAGTTCCTAGGTATGCAGGACTAAAGTTTAGTTGATTCTTTCTGATGATTCATTGGTTGGAGGAAAAAAGTGCTGTCCTCTTTTTGGAGTATGATCTAAGAGGTAGTGTAAGGGGAGAGGAATAGTTTCGATTTGTATTCCATACATACAGGAAAGTAGGTCTGTTGAGGAAGGTGATGTCCTACATATTCTTATTATAGAGCAGAGCTACTTCTCAGCACTCAAAAGTGCTGATACACTTTTGTGAGTGAGGGCGAAGAGGAGATAGACAAACAAGTCTGCATTGCTTATTTTGGTGCTGAGAGAACATCTAAAGAATAACTGGAGCTATTTTTGTGGCATTAGCAATGTGTAGGTGCTAAGAGTTACGGAAGTGCACATCTTGTGTACAATTAATTGCTTGTGTGGAAATGTAAGGTTTGAACCTTCTTTTTCCCCAGTGCTGATCTAGATGGGAAAGAAATAGCAAAAAACTCTTCAAGGGTCCACACTGTAGTCTGAGAGAATAAACTCAAATGTTCACATGCTACAAAAGAACTGGAATACACAGAGAGTGTTGCTTCACTGTCTGGGGAAAAATTAGCATTTCATTTGTATTAGCTGCTTCTGTTCTGGTTTTAGAAGCTGACTCATTGTCTGAACACACTAGAGGGCTTCTCCTAATATGTTAATTTTGAAACTAGTCTGTGTGGTGATTAGTATCCTTAATAGTTTCCTGAATGTGCTACACATCGCATGCTAACATGCCATCATTAAATAGCACCGTCCATCCAGGTTGCTATTGGGTATGCCCACTGGAAAAAGAAGTACAAACTTAGTCTTCCATTGTTTTGGTACATGTATTATTGAAGCTGCTTCCTGGCTAGACTGTCTTAGTCCTGTGTCAATCTTGACTAAGACATGACTAAGAGGAAATTTGGAAATCAAGAAATCTTTGAAGATATTACGATGATGGCATTGTTTAAGAATGCCTGACCTGTGCTACTTGTCACAGTCATTCTTGTGATTACTTCTGGGGATTTTCTGGTTCCAGATTTCTGATGCAGACAAGGCTGTAGAAGGCAGCAATATGTGCTAGTATGGCACAAAAACTCCTCCCAGTGGGCAGCTCCCTCCTCCCCCCAGGTACGCACTAAAGATGAAATCATTTAATATTAACCGTAATGTATGCACAGTAGGACAAACTGGGCACTAATACAAGGAACTATTGAGTGGCTGAAGTCTTATATATTACTACGTGCCAAAGGCATGAATTCTTTTTAAAAGACCTATCCTTAAGTATGTCTTGCAGCTTTTAATTAAATCCTGCAAAATCGCTGCAAGTCTTAAATGTTTCTACTATTCTCTGAATCCTGCTCTTCCACTTTAAATAGTGGTTTGGGTTTTTTATTTTCACGCAAGTTGGATTTTTTGCCATTAAATGAACATGTAAAGGAAAGATAATGTCGGTAGACTTCATCTGACACTGGATTTCAGTCTTAAAGATGCATTTATTTGACTATAGTGTGTAATTGAGCTTGTTTTGGCTTGGTGTGCATAAGTCTGTATCTTGCAGAGTTCTTCAAGCTTTTTGTCAAACTGGCAGAAAATGGCACAAGAAAGCAGGATTTCAAACACAGTGAAAGTTATTTACCATGGTTTCATTTTTAAAAATGACATAGTTTGTTCCAAGAGAATTGCTTCCTGGGTTCTCTTCATATGCTATGCGCTTGGGTTACCGACCCAAGATGTGTAGGAATTAAGAACTAAAGCCCAGTCTCCATTGACTATATAGGTAAATAATCTTCTTATTTAGACACCTAAATGAGATGCTTAAAGTCAGTGTGAATCCATCTGTTTTCCCCAAAGTATTCAGAAAATTCCCTAGCAGAATTTATAGATGAAAATAAGCATGACTCTACCTTCATAGCATCTTGCCAGACTTCAAATAACGCCTGAGTTGATGTCATGTTTTCCTGTGTGGAAGCTGGGTGAAATTTATTTCCTAGTATCACTGCAGGGTTGAGGCTGAAGGCACCTCTGGATACTCTGTGGTCCCAACCTCCTTCTCAGGCAGGGACAGATTTTTGAAGGTCCTTCTGTGAAGGGATTTTTCATCATCAGTTGGTTTAATCTAAGGGGTGTCGTAGCTCTTTACTCGCAGTGCAGGCTGCAAAGCATGTTAACTTGTTCAATCAGAAGAGGTACCTGTTGAGATATACCTCCCCATACTCCTGGCCAATTTACTACTAGAAATGTATAAATTACAGTTAATTCAATATTATAAAATGAGAGGAGTTTCTTTATATTGTATTATGATATAGTGTTAAGAAAAGACTATATGTTACTACTGTGTAAATGCATAAATGTAAACCAAATTTACATAATCTGATTTTTGGAAACTTCCTTTTTCTAATTGGATTACTGATTGCAATAATGCAGGTTTAATAGCAAGATTACTTTTGGATTTCTTTTCAAGTATTATATTTCTTGTTTTCATAGTTTCCATATGAAATATTGCTGGACACTTAGTGCATCTTTTCCTGTTTTCACTGCAGTAATGGATAAATTTCAGGTTATCATTTAAAATACGCTGTGACAAATATATTCTGGTCCTATCAGCTGCTTTTAGTTACTTAGCCATTCAGAATTGTTCATGTAAGTGTTGGGACTATGCTGCAACTAATATACATAATATAAGTGCTGAATCTTATATGAAATGCTTCAAAAAGTTGGCTTGCTAATTTTGTGTTACTACTGATTACACGGTTTGGACTAAGGTATGTACTTGAACAAGGTAAGTTTCATATCTTTAACACCATGATGTAAAAGCTATCTCTCCTTGAGTTCTTACTGGTTTTATATAAGGTTTGATTCTTCTAACAGTAAAAGTCTTTCCATGTGCTTAAGTGAGGTTTAATTGCTTTTTAGTTTCTTCACAGTGTTCTTGTGCTTCCACATGTTTTTTCCTCCTTTTTCTTTTAATAGCATGTAGAGATTTTTTTATTTGTCTCTCTGGATGTATCAATTATGGAATGATGTACTTGTGTCATTTGTGCCAGGGACTAGTTGAAATGGGTGCGTTTTTATAATTAATATATCTGGGAATTTGGTCAAATGTGCTGCAATGTGGGCTGGGTTTACCATCTCTCTTTACCACTTTGAACAAATGTTTTTCAGACAATGTGTGCTGCTCAGCCTCCGGGTATAAGCAGTTACTGCTCCCTCTTCTTTTGTAGAACTTATAGTGTTAAGGGTGAAGCCTGATTTTTTTGCTTTAAACCCGTCAGCTTTTTTCTTTGTTTCTCTCTCTTTTTTTTTTTTTATTTCCCTTCTTTCCCTCTGGTGATGGAAGTGAGATACTAGATCAAAGGATCATGGGTTCTCTTTCTTAATCTCGAGATACTTGCTCTGTGATTCCCTTGTAGAAAAGCAGAGGGCTTTGTTCAGTTACCTGCCCAAGAAATAAACTCGTGGACTTTCAGGCAATTTTCAAACAAAATTTCTCAGAGCTGTATGTGAAATAAGTTTTTTTCATTAAATGACATTCATGAAAACAACATCCCACGGAGCTGTATAAAAGTAGCACCTGTGGCCGTCATGTCTGGTTTGGGTTTTTGTTGTTGGTTTTGTTTTCTTTTCCTCTCTCCTTCCTATGTTGCCTTAGTCCTGCACCTTTGTAATGTTTAGGCCTGGCCATTAATTTATCATTTTTGACACATCCTCCACATTTCTGGTTTACCTGTGAAAGAGGAAGACAATCTTTCAGCTCTGTTCAGCAAAGACTCTTGACTATGGCTGGCTGGAAAATGTTTAAAAGTATTGTTGGCTGTAACATACCATTGCCAGTAATACTTCATGTAGCAAGAACTGGATGTGACAGACAGTGCATTAGAGGGACACAAAAATGAGCGCAACACAGTGATGATTAAACAGCTGGCTTGGAGCGAGGAGTGGTGACATCTCCAGCCCTCTGTCTGTTGCACCTAAATTATTATTATTTTTCTTTGAGAACTTGTTCCAAAAATTGTGCTCACTGTGCAATTTGGGCATACTAAAGCAAAAAACCTTCTGTGGTTTTTAAGATCGAGCCAAAGGAAATGTTTGAGCACCAGCAGCTGGCTTTTCCTCCCCACAGCCAGAGCGATTCTGTGAGTGTGTTTTGGAGGAGGCACTGAGAGGGCCATGATGGGCTGGTAGTTCTGCCTGCTGATGTCTAGTGAAGAGCCACCTCCTTCATCTGGGTGTCACGGGCTGCTTCCCCAGCCGCCCCAGGGAGCCAAGGGCAGGGTGGTGAGCTGCCCTCCCTGGGAGCTGCTGCCAGCAGCCTGCGGAGGTGCTGGGTGCTGCCCGGTGGCCTGCGCAGGGGTGGAGGCGGCAGGTGCTGCAGGGCTCTGTGACCCTTTTGTCCCGCACCTGCCGCACATCAGGTAAGTATAAACAGCTGTCGGATGTAAACCGGGATTATCCGGTAGGTGGGCCTGGCCCTGACCCAAATATCTGCTTTTTTTGCCCCCCCCCCGTGTGCAGCTTGGTTTTATTGACTGTTTTGAACCACGGTTCACAGAGCACGCAGGCAGAGGGGGAGAAGGGGGCTGGCAGTGCCTACTCGGGCTGGGAATGTTCACTCTGAGGCACGCGACAGGACTTGAAGCTGGAGCCCGCGCCTTTGCAGGGTTGCCAGGCACCGTGCTCGCCCACAGGTAGCTGGAAGTTGCACCACCACGTTGAAGTTTTCAGATAAGCAGACAGCCAGTTGTTTAACTTAGAAAACATTAACTTCTTTGTGTGGCTTGTGGCAGTGTAGCAATAGGTGGAAAGGGAAAGAGAATAGAATGGAAAGCAATACTGCTTTATTGTTTCTATAAAGGACTGTGATTGCTTTGTTATCAATAGCGAATGACGGAAAGAAACTTTCTTGCTGTTACGCTTCCCTTATGAAACAGAAGTACATTAATGATAAACAGTTACAGTGGAAAATATATCACTGCACTATGTGTGCTAAGCATAGGAAATACCGCTGTAGGTCAGTACCATAGCATAGTAAATGTTTACTTTTAAAAGGCACCCACTTTTTACAACTTCTTTCTTAATGCATAGTTGTGTACAAAATGTTTATATATCAACAGTACTGTTTAGGGAAGAGTCAAATGTAGACAGCCAGTAAACCACAGGAGAATTCATTATGCTTCAGCATAATGAAATTTATAGTTTTAATTTCTTTGTCATTGGGACTTTGTAGGTTTTTGCACATCATTCATATGTTAAAGGAGCTATAGCTGTAATTAACTATAGTGAGAATAAATTTAGGTCAAAGCAAACTGTGTCTTTCTTGAGCTTCCTTATGAGAGCACTGCAAACAGAGAATTTTAAAGCAGTGGGCAGTGAATGGCCTAGATTATTAAACCTATCTGGTGTGTTTGTTACTGTCTCCTTCAGAATATGAGTAACATCTGAGGGAAACTATGATTCTGGGTAGAGTAAATGCTAGCGGCAGATAGATGCAAGAACATAGATCAGAACAGTAATCTGGGAAATCCAACGGTTATCCTGAATTCTGAAACAAAAGTTCTCGAAATAAGAATATGGACCTATTAAAATGCTGACACTGCTGAAATACGGTTGAAACTTAATGAAAACTTGATTTGATATCTATTTAATAGGCTGACAGGTTGGAAAAGGGTGCTGTAGTTACTCTCAAAGTTGATAGTGTCATTTGTAGGCCTATTAGAAATAGATCTGAAAAATCAGTATAGAGTAAAAATGGTTTATGATGTTGGAGGAATTCAGATAGATAAAAGAAGCAGCTGTTCTTACATTGAATTTTACTCTAGGGGACAGTCATGGTGGAGAGAGTCCCTCGAGGACCTGGAAAAAAAAAAAAAAACAAACCAAAACTAGAAAGGGAGAAATAAGGAAGTTAAACGTCCCATTTGGGGTTATGTTGTCAGCCTAAGTGATAAAGGAGGGAGGAACTGGTTCAGCTTAAAATTGATTTTTATTAGCATAAAGGCAGGTGTGTGCCTAGATAGGGTGTACTATGTGAGAGAAATAAAAAAGAAGGAGTTTTTAATGCAAAGAAGCTACATAGATGCAGGCACAGGAAATGCTTAATTTACAAAGCGTAAAATAATAAATAAAGATTCTAAGGCAGTTAAAAATTGTTTCTTAGGGAAGTTATTACACAGTTTTAAAAAGCAAAGCAAAAAACGATTGGATATTCACAAGAAGTATCAGAATAGCAGTTGCAGACTGATGTCTCTCCCTAACTGTTTATTTAGTATGACAAGAGGCAGACTATTTCTGGCCCAGTCATACCCTTCTCTCTTTACCTGCAAAGGCCACCTGGGAATAGACAGGATAGTTCAGTCTCCTGACCTGTTCAGTTCTTAGTGCATTGACTGGAACTACTGGCCCAGTGCTAGATCATTTAATCATAAATTAACACTTTTAGACACCCTTTAGTTGCCTTTAACACTAATTGAGGCTTTGGTCACAGGTTCTAAGTGCCTTATTTAGAAGTTCTCGAGTTCTGGTGTTGAGAAGAAAGTGAAACTTTATTAAAAGGCAGTACTCATGCGTTGGGCTGTCCCATAACCTTTTGGTCCTGTTTCTGTGTAAAAGAAAAGTACACTGATAAATGCAGCTAGTGAGAAAATTCAGCCACTTAAGTTACGTTTTTGTTTCAGAGTTATTGCTTAGGGGATATCTGTTTTACTCAACACTTTTTGAATGATCCATTTTTTGTTGGGTTTACATTTGCAAAGAAGGACCTTACTTTTCCTAACACTTATTCATGAAGAAATGCATTTTGGATCTGTCTGGATTTACTGGTTCCTTAAAATGAATTGTTCTGTAACAATGGATGTTTCACATATTTAGAGTATAAAAACAAGCAATTGTCTGGCAATATAAGGTAGCAGAAACATCTAAAATGAAGGTAATGGTATTTTACTACACCTCATTCTGTATACATTAATGGCATTAAAGTTTGAAAATTAAAATGCATTTTAGGCAACTCCCTGTGCTGCGTGAATTGACAAGGTTTATTGTGACCAGGCTCGTGACTTGTTCATCATTTTTTGTGATCGGTTGTGTCCTGTTGCTTTAAAAGAACTGTACATTGAAATGTAGAAGTGTAATATATTCAAGCACTTGCAGGTGCAATAAATACATGTGATGCCAAAAGCAAGTAACTTGTATATTTGAGAGGAAGACAGTTGCTTTCAAATACAGTAGTAAGACTGATTATGGTGCCATGTGCTTACTTGAATTGTTTCTTTTCAAGCATCTGCTCCCTTACTGAAAATGTATTTTTGAACACCTGCAGAGCACAACCATTTCCCACTTCCTTCCCACATAATGGAGTTGTATTTGCTAATGGTTCAGAATCCAGCACACCCACAGGGAGAAGGGGAAGGCGCGTTTTGTTTCTTATCACTGTGAGCTCTGCTGTGTCAAGGAGCCTACTGTGATAATCTCCCTGTGCAAATGCTAAAACTCATTGCGAGGTGTTTGTTAGGGGTAGCTGCAGGGCTTAGCATCTAAAACAATCTATTTGTAGGTGCAAATTTATTTTATCCAAACTTTAAAATTTATTAAAGCTACCCAAGGATCATGCACACTGTCTATCATAAACCACAGGGAATTGTTTGAATGTATGCCGGAGTATCCATATGTCCTAAAACCTGAAGAAGTAAATAAGCTCTGTATTATAAAGTATAGCTGACTCTACGGTTGAATTTTGTAACTACTGGAAAATATATGGGAAAGCAACTCTTTTCCTATTTGTCTTAGAGAGCAGACATGTAAATAGGTTTTACTGCTCATAGAGTAGTATGAATAACTGGTGTAGGTCAGGTGGCAGAAAATTTACTTGTGTGGTTTGTAGCATGCTGGCATTTAAATTGTTGGTGGTTCAGGGTGCTACAGAGCTATTAGCATATTTTTTTGATGGTTTGTTGCTTTTTTTTGTTTCGTTTTTCTTGTTTGCTATCCTTGAACCTTGAATTTAAGAATGTGGTTTCACTGGAAGTTGGTTGGGGTTGTTTTCTGCTGGTCTTGACAGGCTATCAAGTCATTATGTCCCCAGGTTGTCATATGACAAGGTGTTTATTAATACTGTTTACTGGCAACTAATGGTTTTGGACAAGAGAATATAGAAGCAAGTGTGGAGGACTTATGTTGATTATCAATTTTGTATCATAGAGTAGGCTTTGTAATGGCTAATAGTTTTTCAGAGTACTATTTTGAATCTCCAGAGACAGTCAGTCCTTACCTGCCTTTTAGTTTTAAAGGTTTAATTGTGTCCTTTGGACTGATGTTACAAGTCCTTGTCGGTCCCATGTTCGCATGGTTAAAAAACAAACAAAAAACCTGATGTATCTCTAGCTGCACCAAAATCCCCAAACCTGTTGATACAAACATACAAATGTAATTTTAATAGAAACAGCAATAAAAAGCTTCAGTATAAACCATTCAGTTCTGCATGATCTTAGGAGTGTCTGACTCTATTGTAATTATTAGAGTAAATAATAATTGTATCATTGTTACCTTGAAATATTTAATTGCAGCTAATATAAGACCTAATAAGAATAAGAAAAGAACAGTATATGTAATATACAGCTCTTTCCATTTTCCAGGATTTTAAGCTTCATAAAATTCATGTTAGGCTTTAATATTAAATGTATTGATTTAACACTTCTGTTTCCATAAGAAAGGGTTTTCACATCTATAACTGAGATGTTGATCTATATACTACTATATTTGTGTTGGTTCTTCATAAATATATTAGCTTTGTATGTGTGAGAGCTGCTAGAACTTCACTGTAGCAAAGACAGGTACAGGATTCAGATGGTCCTGTTGCAGATGAATCTAAATTGAATTAACTTGAGTCTGCCTTGGACTGACTTCTCACAAATGAAAATTACAGCTGATGAGGTAACTCTGATATTTGTCTGAGTCCTGGCAGAGCACATACACTTTTGACTGCATGTACATTTATACTGCATAGATAGATGAGCTTCTTTGGGTTTTGTTGTTATTGTTTTTGTGCATTTTAATTAGTGTAATTTCTATAGAAGATGTATATTGATAATTCGTTAACTCTTAGAATTGGAAATACTTACAGCATTTAGTACTTCCAGCATTCCCTTCTGGTTCAAAATAGTAAAGTCTTGGTTTTTGGGAAGTAACTAGTATTTTGGTAAGAACATACTGAACTTGTGACATTGTATCTGTTGCTATTTTGTGGCAATAAACTGCTCAAACAGGGCTCTGTGACTGCTTATTGCAAGGATTGTTTTTTTCACATGTACCAGATTCTTCTTAGTAGGCAACAGTTTCATAAGCCCACCTTTTCCTTTCCATTTTTCTGTGCAGTCTTCCAGGACTTTTGCAGCTGTATATAATGCCTGGTAGTTGTACTGCTGTCCAGTTTATTGTTATGGCACTTTAAATTTGCAATTTTCACAAGTGTTTTTCATTCTAAATTTTCCTTTTCAGGCAAATTTTCTGAGTAGCAGAAGGAGGGATTCTGCTGGAGTGCTGTGAGTCTGCTGAGGATTCTTTGGCTCAGGAGTACATCTCCTGCCCCCTCTGAATTCTATTGGGTTTTTTTTAGGTTTGAAGAACTTAATCAAGAGCTTATGAGATTGTACTGCTGGCTGTAGAGCTCTTTCAGCAATTTTGTGGGCTTCTCCTTCAAGCATAAAGGACTTACTAAAATTTTTTGGTAAAATTTTTCTTTTTTCTGTAGTTTTCTGTTTCCATCTATGTAAAATGTCTTATGTGGAGCTGCTAATTATTTGCTTAACTAGAATTAAAAATACTTGAGGGATAAGTATAAAAGGCTTCTTCACACAGATCTGCTGAGCTGTTGGATTTTCTGAAGCAAGTTTTTCAATAGTCCTTCCATATTTGCATTTGTAAACTGTATCAGACTTTTTTATCTCATTCAGCAAGTCCTTTAAGACTAGATACTGACACTCTGCTTCTGATGTTGTTTCTGCCATTTCTGTGGCTCAAAATTCATTTAATCGGAGTTGGGCTGTTGAACCAAATATGCTCTTGCTATGTTGGGTCAGCAGTTTCAAAGGACTCTTTGAAAAAACCCTGGTGAGGCCAATATATTGATTATATGGGGAATTCATTTCTCCCTGCTGAGCCTGAACATTTGCCCTCAGCTTTGTGGACCTGTGTTTCCTCTGTCAGAATGGAAGAGGGGAAAATCAATAAAACTGGGTGTTCTTGTCCGTATTCGCCATCATCTGAGATTTAAGCTAGCAGTTTGTATCTTAGTTTGGATAGGCAAGGAAAAAATATGTCATTGGATTTGTAACTACACCAAGATTCTTAGTCATCTTTCAAGCCTCCATTATTTACTTATACCATTTATTCACCTTCAGTGAAATCAGCCTAGCTCTGTGTGTCTAGTAACAAGCAAATATTTAAGTATGTGACCTGTAAAGGCATTTAGATTGCTATTTACGTGCAATTGCTTTTTAATTTCATTGAAGATTACATGATTGAATACATTTATAGATCAGTTGTTGCACAGGAATGACACGCTCTTTTAGTAGTCACACAATAAAAATCTTTTCCATATAGAAGAAAAATATTTATGCTAAGATTAATTCTTGTCAAAATATGGTTTTGAAATGCATTAAATAACAGTATATTGAGACTTCAATGGCCGTATATTTCAAACAGTGAAATTTTATTCAATATTGAGTCATTAACCATTTCCCGATTTACTTACTTAACTTGGATTTTTATTTGCCAAAGCTTGGAACAGGAAAGAAACTTTTATGATAAAAATGTTTCATTTGCGTTTTTAAATAACAATAAATTCTTGCGCATATCTGTCTGAATTCTAGTATAAGGGAAATAAACTTTTGTAAATTCAGGAGTTAATTTCATTTCTCGATTTGCTTTTCTGAGAAGGAAAGTGTCTTATGAGGTGCTGTAAATACCTGGCAGGCAATACTAGAACTAACAGAGATTTTTGAAAAGTGGCTTCTATGTGAACTCAATTTTTACTCTCCCAATCTATTACCCATTTACTTCAATGCCTTCAATATGACACAGACATAGAAACAATAACTGGATTTCTAGTTATTCCTTAACATTCAGATGTTATATAGACTTAGATGCTGAGGTTTGCTCTCCCAGTTCACTATAGGCATACAAAGATTCGGAACCAGTGTTTTACAGTTGACTTCTTTCTCTGAAATTCTGCTAATCACCTAATTTGTGTAAAAAACCTTCAGGGAAAGTCTTGACTTTTGTTAAGAGATTCAGACTTTGCCCATCTCTCCCAGGCCCTGTGCATCTGACTACTATTTCTGATCAGTTGTTTTTAAAGGTCAGTTTTGTTTTCCAGAAGTGACTGCTGACATTCCAGGTGTCTGCTCAACAGAGTGGTCTCTCTTTAGAAGACTGTGGCCAGTTTCTTACTGAAATGGAGCAGTTGTATTCTCGTGCTGCTAAGAAATGATTGTGTTATATTCCGCTTTTCAGCTTAGAAAAAAAAAGACTTTCTGGAGAAATCTGTTTTCTATGTAGAACATATAGACTTATTTAAATTATATGTAGAGAGTGAGTGTGTGTGTGTGTGTGTGTGTGTGT